>NMUG010013865.1:0-10006 GCA_002855965.1 Monotropa hypopitys
TTTTGTATATAGTAAAAGTGCGTACTTATTTTATTGATAATCATAACTGTTTAAAGCATTTTAAATCAACCTGGGTTTGAGCTATTTTTTTTAAAACTAGGTTTGATGATACTACTACGTTTTCATGATATTACTACGTATTGTGATATTTTGCCAAAAAAGTTTTCTCTGTTCTTTTACATTTTTGATGATAGTACTACGTGTTCTGATATTTGTTGACACACAAAAAAAACTACATAAACCGAACCGAACCGAATTGTATAACACATATCGGTTTGGTTTGGTTTATACATAATGTTGGTTGGTTTTGGTTTTTAAAAATATAAACTGAAATTGTCGGTTTGGTTTTATATTTGCCCTAAAACCGACCAAACCGAACCGTTTACACCCCTACTCCTCGTTGCCCCTCTGCAACGTTTCTGATGATCCTACGATTGGCTGCAATCTCTGCCCTTATGGTCTTATTTATTCTCATAATCTTATCAGTTATGTACCTCTATAATTCTTGAAATGTATTTATGGGTTTTCGGGGATCTCAACCCTCTAATGTGACTCTTTTTCATTGGTGGACTCCTCTTGTCCTGGTGCTTTTACAGCGGTGCACTGGCTGCACCATCGTGTTTCGTGTGACTTCCTCCTTTGACCTCCGACATGTGCCACGTTGGCATGGGATTGTGACCATCCTCTCCTTGGGCTAAGCGATCTATGTGTTTTTGAGCCCTTGTCGAAGGGAGAAAATAGGTGTCGGAGGAACTGATGAGGTTTTCTACTAGGTTTCCTCCATTATGGCACCGAAAAAGCATTCAGACAAGTATCGTCTTCTTCTCTCCTTTGGCCCATCGGTGAGGCGGTTCTATAAGGAGTATGTTGTCACGTATGATGTGTAGATTTCTCTGGCATCACTGGGTGAACTAGTGTTGGGGATGGAGCATATTCATATCCCAATCCTTGTCATTCTCGAGGGGGGAGTTCAGTTCCCTCTACATCCCTTCCTGTGTCACTTCTTCAACAAGCTTGGCCTTACACCGTTGCAGGTGACGGTCAATGTTTTCAGGATTGTGATGGGGGTCACCAAGATGAACGAGACCACAGCGGACCCTCTTACGTTTGACAATTGCTTCGGCAACTACAATGTCAGCTTCAACAAGAGGTCACAGAAATATTACATCGGCTGATGTCCTAGTAGATAAGGAATAATTTTGGGGATTTCGGACTCCGATAAAAATTCCAATGACTACATGGTAGTCTTTGAAAACTTTGAGCCTACATCGGCTTGCCATCCAATTCCTCGGCAGTCCATAAAACTGCATAAGCCGGTCAGCCTTCTTGTTGGTGTTGTTGTCTTATTGTTTCACTGATGGAATCTTTTTTATTCTTGCAACTTCCTACAAAGCATCATCATTCAAGCTATGTGCCGAACTCGATTGAATTAAGGTGGCCCTAGAGGTTGATAGTCCGGAGCGCTCGACCCTATTTCTCCTCGGCTACACGCCCTCTTACACCCATATGCTATAATTCAGGTGGCGGGAGAAGGCACTTCAATAGGCAGTACCGAAGAAGCTGAAGAGAATATGTCTCAGTTTGTGCGTAAACCGAAGGACCTATTAGTTAGGCCAATATTTGTTGCATCGGTCGGGGCTGAAGCTCTGGCTCTGAAGCCCGCTACCGAGCTGAGAAAGAATAAAAGACCCTGCACTACCGAGGTGGTCAAGACCAACCCTGTGCAGGCTCTTCCTGTTGAAGAGGTGGTGGAGCAACGAAGAAGAAAGGTGCCTCAAAGGCTCCTATCCAGGAATAGGATCCTAACCTCCTTTACAATAGTGTCTGGCTGACGTCTCGTGATAGCATGGCAGACAGCTCAGAAATGGAAATGGCCCTAGCCCAAGCTTTCTCCATGCCTAAGGATATGGCGAAGCTATCGGAGGGAATGAAAGAGTGCTTCTTCGGTATGGTGCAACACCAGGCATAGGTATGAAATCTCCTCTTCCCATTTGCCAACGATTGATGATGTCATAACTATTTTTGTTGTGTTCAGGCTATGTCCTATATTGTAGGTCTGGAGAAGAGAATGTATGACTACCTCTGATATTTTTCTTTGTGTAGGAGGAATATGAAAGAGGCAATGGGTAAGCTGGATGAGTCCCATAAGCATATTGTCGGTCTGAATGAGAAGCTAAAAGTGGATAGTGTGGCGTTGAATGAGTGGGTTGAAGAGGTGGTCCGGCTATCGGCAGCCAACACAAAGCTGCTAGACGATTTTGAGGCCTTGAAGAGCCAAGACGTTGCTGAGGTGGAGGCCCTGGATGAGGTCGAGGAGATTTATAAGGCGCAATTTGACGGGATCTGGAAGATTGCCTTCAAAAAAGGTTGGATTATGGCCCTTCGATGCACCGGTAATAAAGACAACTTGGCTTTTATGAATAACATTCCAGCCTATAAGTTTCTCCTTCTTCTGGTTTACCTAGAAGTCCCTTCTCCTCTGGTTGTCCCTGCTTCTTCGTCGACCGCTGATCTTTCGGCTGACACGGATCATCAGGATTAGGCTTTTGCATTTTTTTTCATTTGGTTTGTCCTTGTGCTGACTTGTGGTCAGGACCTTATGTACTTAGGCTCTAACGATTTGTAATTTTCTTTTCGTGCATTGTAGCTTTCAATTTTTAAATTCCATCTGTTGTGTTGGTAATCATCTTAGGGAATTCCAAGTTTCCATCTATCCCCTTCTCTTTACTCAGGGAAGGGCACCGACATCATGGGTCCTTCCCTTAGTTTGGATTCTCGATCATGTCGCCAAGGGGTTCTACCAGAGAAATGCACAATTTTAAAGTAAAAGGAAACTCTTCGACAATTTTACCGAACAAACAGTGCACAATTTATAGATAAAAGGCAACTCTTATTTATTGCTTCGACAATTGCACCGAATAAACAATTTGCACAATTTAAAGGCAACTTGTATTCATTGTTTTGGTAATTCCACCGAACAAACAGTTTGTACAATTTAAAGATAAAAGGCAACTTTTATTCATTTCTTCAGCAATTCCACCGAACAAATAGTTTTTACAATTTAAAGATAAAAAGCAACTTTTATTCGTTGCTTTGGCAAATCCACCGAACAAACAGTGCATAATTTAAAAATAAAAGAAAACTTGTATTCATTGTTTCGGCAATTCCACCCAACAAATAGTTTGTACAATTTAAAGATAAAAGGAAACTCTATGAATGCTTCGGCAATTCCACCGAACCAACTCTCCAGACACTTTTTGTGGTAGTATCGTGGTAGGTTTGTTGCATTCCACGGCCTTCGTATGGGGACACTGTCAAGTCCTTCAATTCGGTAAGTCCCATATCCCAATTTGTCCAGTGATTCTGTATGGTGCTTCCCAGTTGGGATCGAGCTTGCCATTAGAGCTCTTTTTCTTGTTACTGATGACCTTTCTAAGCACGAGATCATCTACCTTGAATGTTCATGGCCGTACCGAGTGGCTGAAGCTCCAGGCCATCCCCTGTTGGTAGGCTACTATTCTGATCCATATTGTGTCCCTCCTTTTCTACGCAAGATCCATATCTTTTTCCATTACTACATTGTTTGAGGCTTCATCGAATGACTGAGTCCGAATGGTCGGCAAGCCTACCTCTAGGGGGATTACGGCCTCCATGCCAAAGGCATGTGAGAATAGAATCTATCCTATTAACCACCGAGGAGTTTTTTAGTAGGCCCAAAGAATACTGTGGTGTTCTTCAGCCCATCTACCCTTTGTCGTCTATAGCCTCTTCTTGATTCTGATGCCAATAGTTTTATTTGATGCTTCAGCCTGACCATTCCCATGTGGGTAGTGGGGGTAGAATTGTAGAATTTGATCATGTGCTTGGCACATAAGCTGTTGAATAACTCCCCCACAAATTGAGTGTTGTTGTCCGAGTTAAAAGCATAGGGCATGCCAAAACGAGAGACTATATTTCTAAATACAAAGTGCTTGACATCCGTGTCCTCTATGGTGACCAATAGTTCGGCCTCCACCCATTTGGAGAAGTAGTTAATTGTTGTGATGAGGAATTTGTAGCCCCTTGGGCCATTGGCAGATTTCCGATAATATCCAAGCCCCACTGAGAAAAGGGCCATGAACCGGTCAGAGGGGTGAGCTCTTCGGTAGGCTACCGAATGATTGGAGAGAACCGTTGGCATGCGTCGTATTTTCTCATCATACTTTCTCCGTCTTCCATCATCTTCAGCCAGCAATACCCTTGGGAGATAGCCCTATGTGCAAGTGACCTCCTGCCTGTATGGGCTCTGCAACTGCCGAAGTGGAGCTCATACAGAACTCCTTTGGTCTGTGTGGGGTACACACAGAGAAGGTATAGTCCTGAGAATGATCGTCGGTAGAGCTTGGAATCTGGGGTCAGCCAATATCATACTGCTTTGTGGACTATCTGGTGTGTGGTTCTCTTATCTTCAGGCATAGACCCACCTCCCAGATAGGAAATGATTGGGTCCATCCAAATTGGGCCTTGGTCTATGAAGAACATTGTGGCGGCCTTCGGTTGGTCGATGTTTGGCCGGTCCATGCTTTGAACGATGATTGTCCTCTACTCTTTTGATTCGGCTGTTGAGGCTATCCCTATGAGAGCGTCAGCATGGGAGTTCTGCTCCTTGCCGACCTGGAAGATTCAAATGTTCTTGAAGTTTCTCAAATTTTCTCTTGCCTTCTGCATATAACTTCTCATCTAGTAGTCTTGGCACTCGTAGTCCCTATTGATCTGGTTCACCACGAGTTAAGAATCAATGTAAGTTGTGAGGCTCTAGACTTTCAAATCTTTGGTAGCTCTAAGACTGGCGAGAATGGATTCATATTTTGCCTCGTTGTTGGGTGCGTTGAAGTTGACCCGAACGGCATGCTCATGGGTTACTCCCTCGGGTGATATCAGTACCACTCTAGCTCTGCTCCCTCGATAGGTGGAGGCTCTATCCACGAACATCCTCTAGGATTCTCCTACGGCCATCTCTGATGCTTCGTCTTAGAGTGTGTGGCTTCTGCCGGCACTTGGAGCTTCTGGTCGAGGAGAGTATTCAGCAATGAAGTCGGTAAAGATTTTCCCCTTGATGGTTGTCCTAGACTAGAACTTGATATCAAAGTTGGCCAACCCAATGGCCCATTTGGTTATTCGTCCGGACAAGTCGACATGCCTCAATAAAGGCCAAAGAGGAAATTCAGTTAGAACCACAATCAAGTGGGACTGGAAGTATGGTGTAAGATTTCTTGAATCAATGACCAGTGCATAGGCTAGCTTTTCCAATGCCAGGTACCATGTTTCTGCACTAACAAGGGACTTGCTAGAAAAGTAGACTATGATTTGCATTATCCCTTCTTGTCGAACTAATGCTGAGAATATGGCATACGAGGTCACATACAAGTATGGGAAGAGCTCCTCCCCTTCTATTGGTTTGTTGAGGAGTGGTGTAGACGAGAGGTAGGACTTGAGGTTATCGAGGGCTTCTCTGCATTGGTTGGTCCATTCAAAGTGGCATTTGCTGTTTTTCCTTAAGACTTCGTAGAATCGTCAGCACTTGTTTGAGGACCGACTGATGAATCAGTTCACAGCTACGGCCATGATAGACAACTTCTAAACTTCTTTAAGAGTTTTCGGATCCTCTAGCCATTGTATGGCTGAGACTTGGGATGGGTCTTCCTCAATGCCTCAGTGTGTCACTGGTATCCCAAGAACTTCCTGGAACTGACACCGAATTCACACTTTGAAGCATTGAGGCAAAGCTTGTACTTCTTTAAGATGTTGAAGACGGTCTGCATGTCGGCAATATGGTGGTCTTCATCCCTGCTCTTTACCACCACGTCATCTATATAAGCCTCCATAGTATCGCCGAGCTGAGCATTGAATATTTTGGTGATCATCCGTTGATAGGTATCCCTGAAATTTTTGTGGCCGAAGGGCATCACATGATAACAGAACAACCCACACGGGGTGATGAACATCGTCTTCTATTGGTCTGGGCCGAACATTTTTATTTGATGATACCCCCAATAAGCATCCATGAAACTCATCTGGGGGTGTCCGACCAGTGAATCCACCAGTTGATCGATCATGGGAAGAGGAAAAATGTCCTTTGGGCAAGCATCATTGAGGTTTGTGTACTCCACACAAACCCTCCACTTGTTATTCTTCTTCTTTACCACCATGGTGTTGGCCAGTCATGTGGGGTATTGAACCTCACTAATTGCTTGGGCCTCTGCCACTCGGTCGACTTCTTCTATAACAGCTTCGATATGAATTGATGCCGACCTTCTGAGTTTTTGCACTACCATCTTTGAGTCTGTCCGAACATTGAGATTGTGAGTGATGAAGTTTGGATCCATGCCCGACATCTCAGGTGAGGTCCAGGCAAATACTTCAATATTGCTCTTTAGAAATTCCATCATGTTTATGCGTTCAGCATCAGTGAGTGAGGAATCGATAAGAAAGAAGCATTTTGGATCATCTTCACATAGAGGTATGGTCACAAGGTCCTCTACGGCTTTGTCTGAGGCACTTGTACTACCGTCCTCTAGTACAGGCTGGTCCTGAACCTCCACCCAATGCACCTACTCGGGAGTGACCTTTCCTTTGACCATAGTGATATATCACTACTTGGCTGCCATCTGGTCCCCCCAAAACTCCTCCATGCCTCGGCTGCCAATGAATTTGATCACCTGGTGGTATGTGAAGGCTACGCCTTTGATGCTTTGGACCCAGATTCAGTCCAGAATGGCATTGTAGGGGGAGGGGACGTCGACCACCACAAACTCTATGTCTGTTGTGACCAAGCTGACGACCACGGGGATAACTATTTTTCCAAGCAGCCAAACAGAAACCGTGTTGAACCCCACAAGTGACACGTCAGTCGGTTGCAGATCCTCAGGTTTGTGTCCCATCTTATCGAATAGGGAGTAGTATATCACATCGGCAGAGATGTCGAGGTCAATCAACACTCTTCGGATGTTGCAGTCACCAATCTGAAGGGTCATGACCAGGGCATCGTCATGAGGCTGTTGTACCTTATCGGAGTCTATATAGGTAAAAGTGATCGTATACCTAGAGTCCAGGTTGGCCTTCTTTAGTGTCGACTAGACCGATATGACCTCCTACACGGAGATCTGCTCCGGCTTTGCTCGAAGGCGGTCCTCCTGCTACCGATCCATCATGCCATGGATGACATTGATGGTCTTGAGTTCTTCTCTTGCCGCCTCCTTAACTACTCTGGCAGTAGTCTTTTCTTCGTCAATGTAGGGATTGAGGTGTACGGCGGCCAGCATTTCCTCATGAAAATCCTTGAATGCTCGACAACTGGTGGTCAGATGCCTTTTCTCCTTGTGATAGGAGCATCTGAACTAGTCATTTCTGTTACTAGGAGCCCCTAATCTCCTCTCCAGCCATCTGAAGAATGACTCCTTCTCAATCTTGCGTAGAAGGACATAGATAGGCTCCTTGAACACTGTGGTGTGAGCCACAAACTCATACAGTTTTGGGGCTCGGCACTCCCCAGTCTGTACCATATTCGTTTCCTTCTTCTTTGTCAAACTAGTGCCCCCGATGTTGTTTCCGGAGCGCTTGTAGGCTTTGCTCCTTTCCTCAATGGCCTCCTCTAGTTTGGCATGGAGTTCTATTTTGGCTATCAACGCATTCATGGTGGAAGAAGGAAACAACGTGAGATCTTCAAACTCATCGTTGGTATGATCCAGACCGAGCTTGAAAGAAGTGATGGTGATTTTTTTATCACAATCCTCAATCTCGTTATTGAGGTCCCAGTACCGGACTGCATAATGACGCAGTGATTCAGACCTTGCTTGCCGAAGGCTGAGAAGGTAATCTACCTTTTTCTTTACATTAGAACTGGTGATAAATCGGGTCAGGAAGGCCCCAGAAAGGTCCTTAAATGAAGTGATGGATCCTACTAGTAGTCGGTCAAACCACAGCAACCCAAACTCTCCTAGACTGGATGGAAACATCTTTCACATTAGTACGTCATCTTTCGAGTACAGAGACATCATATGGCAAAAATGGATCAGGTGGGTGTAGAAGTCTATTTTGGGATCATATTTGTTGAACTTCGGCGCTGAGAAACTGGCAGGTGGCCTCATGGCCTCTATCTATGGAGAGAAAGGAGAGCATACCAATCTCTCATATTGATTATCATTTCATCAGCATTTCTCCAGCTGACGAGCAGGCTAAACTTCCATGTGTGGCCTTTTGCGTGACTTCATGCTCTGAGCAGGAGGTGCGGTTGTCATGGTAGTCGCTCCATCGGTGCCCCGACGTTGGGGATCTTCTAGTCGGGACCAATGGGTTCGGTCCTAGCCTGTGGAATATGGACAACTGCTAGATCTCTGCAGGACGGTCATCTCTACGTTGGTCAGGAGAGGGGCACCGTCTAACGCGATGGCCCTCGTTACCACCCTTCCGGCCTGAGGTGATCTCCACTCTCCTACTGAGGCACTCTAGGGCGGACAGTCTCTTACTGCCGGAGGGCTTACTTCCCTCTGGGGAGAGAGTATGGTAGTCTTGGCTTCTTCCCCTAATGGTGCTGACCTCTAGGGTCATCCTCCTTCTTTCTGTGGGCTCCCTCAAGCGGATCATCTCCATCCTAAAGGAATCAATCTGGTCATCCCTTTTCTCTAAGTCATTCTGTAATTTTTGGATGTATTGCTTGGTCGTCATCTTAGCCAGGACATCTGTGCAAGATGATGTGTGGTAGCTGGCATCATCGGTATGGGTCTGTTTGCTTGTGTGGGCAATGGTGTCAAGGGCAACATTCCCTTCAACGATTCCTTTGCCTTTGGCCCTACGGTCATCAGCATCTTCTCTTCTTGACATGTTCTGATCTCTGGAATCCATCTTCTCGGTCGAAAAGTTTGAGGGATTGATAGTCTTGAAAGTCGAAGGCCTTCCCAGCGGAGTCGCCAATTGAAGTGGGGGTTTGCCTTCTTTGGTTGAGAACTTGACCGTCGATGGATGAATTCCAAACCTAGTTGCACATAGAGAAAATATTAGGGTACCGACAATGCCGTCGATGGCCCCTCCTTTGCCGAAGTCAGTTAGTAATTCTAGAGAGAGAAAGTAAATGGACAAAGTTTTGGCACCAAAAGTGTGTGTGTGTACCTCTCTCTTGACCCATAGTTATAGCATCAGTGAGTGGTCAGTATGCGTTTCGGTGCACGTGTTGTCGTGGCCGGACTATCTGGGACAATGCACTTGTCTAAAGGGGCTGGCACGTGGGAGACAGCTTGTTGTCTGACCACCTCGGAAGGAGTGAACGCTGACATGGCGGCTGGCACGCGCCGCTCGCGTGAGTGGAAAATCCGGGATGTTGTCCCCAAGGAGGATCTTCTTAGGGATGGCAATTTGTCCCGAACCCGCCCCGAACCCGCCCCGGTCAAACAGGTTTTTTTTAAAAATTCGGGTATCCGGGTAGGGTTAGGGGGAGGGATTTGAAAACCCGATGTGTTTCGAGGCGGGTACGGGTTGATGTTCCCCCGCCCCGAAAAAACTCGCCCCGAATTTTTTTAATATTTATTTATATTTTTATTTAATATTTTCACTTCTATAATTAAAATTACTTTGTATTAATAATATTTCTCAATTTTTTTAGTTAAGATTTTTTTTGTCATTTTATGTAATTTTTGTGTCATGTTAATTTATTTATTGATTGATTTATATAAATTTAATGATAATTTGTATTTTTTTTTAAAATATTAGAAAAATAGGACGGGGCGGGGCGGGGCGGGGCGGGTAAACCCGATACCCGATAGGGGCGGGCGCGGGAGTGCCAAAAAAATACTCGATCAGGTTAGGGGCGGGTTGGGGTCGGGATTTTTCGGGGCAGGCGTGGTACAACAAAACCCGCCCTAACCCGTCCCGTTGTCATCCCTAGATCTTCCTGCAATCTGTCGAGCCGATGTGGTACTTTTCCCGGAGCATTACCGAGGTGTCATGCCGATCGACGATCCTAATGTGTTCGCAA
>NMUG010013866.1:0-10005 GCA_002855965.1 Monotropa hypopitys
ACCCAATGAAACAACGGAATCTTCAACCCTCAACGGGTGAACCGAAACCAAAACTCACCGCCACAGTGATCGTCTCAAGGGTAAACTGGGCAGGATACAATAATGAGTTTTAAATAGGACGTTGGATTCGATATGATTGCTCGGTACCTAACGGACACATGTTTTCACAAAGGTACGATCTCGCCTTAATATTTAACGATCTATTCGCGATAGACAATGCAAGAATATATTTCTCGATCCACGAACTCACAAACATGCCACGGTACAAGAAAGTACTTCCAGATACGATATGGATACGTCAACGCAAATCGATTCCACGGCACAAATAAAAGATGGAGGATTCTACAAGAGACAACCTCCTCGGAAACTATGGAGTCACCGTCATCTCACTACGGCCCTTACACACACACAAAAACATATTCTTTCCCTTATTTTGTTTTTGAATCGATGCTACACGTCAAACTTTCTTTTCAGTTCTACCAACTTGTACGTAAACAATTCTCGATTCGTCGTCCTCAAAAAAATCCATTAGTTACACTACGGTACGCCAATACACGAAGGACACGCTAGAGATATGCCAAGGACACGCCAACACGCCTTAAGACCGTTTGTACGAATGCTTAGCGAATTATAACTAGCGAAGATATGTCATCGCACCAACACCCACGAATCAACCAAAAATAAATACACGCATGAAAATACTCAAAAATCTCGAGCCAAGGAATACACCACACCAAACACACACATCCTAGTGTGGTAACCGCATGACTTTGGTGATTCGCTTTGAGATGCCCCGGCCGGTAGCTCTTCTCAAACCAATTCACCACGTCAAATGTGTATCACATAACCAAAGAGAACTCACACACCCACGCACGCCAAAATGTGCATGTGCCAAGACCAAACAACATGGCATGGCATAAACTCATGCCAAGTCTAGACCACAATATGCATGCGCACCCAACTTTCCCACGGTCAAATGTACACGCGTCTGTTTTGTCCACTAACTTCTCTTCAACGATCAAGTAACGTCCAACGTACAAACGTAACGAACGAGAACGAGAAATCTTTTATTCAACTAAAATTTTTGCAACTGAGATAGAAACACTCGCAATCCGATCAAAGATACAACGCCGAAGAGAGACAATCGCACGAAAGCATAGTCCTTTGAACAAGAATGAAATATGGGCAACGCGAAGCATAACGAACGCAAACAGTCGTTTCTAATTCTGCTAAAGTCTCGCAACCGAAATTTAAACTACCAACACTCGAGACAAAGATGCAACATCGGTAGAAAGATGAACATGAGAACACCACATCTTTTGAACATGAGAAAGTTCTACCGAAATCAGGAGTAGAACAAGGTCGACAAACATCATCCGACTAGAAGTCTGGAATAATACGACACGCTACATGGGTGAT
The DNA here is from genome assembly GCA_002855965.1 of Monotropa hypopitys. Taxonomy (NCBI): domain Eukaryota; kingdom Viridiplantae; phylum Streptophyta; class Magnoliopsida; order Ericales; family Ericaceae; genus Monotropa; species Monotropa hypopitys. The sequence continues at coordinate 1,420 of NMUG010013866.1, forward strand.
TCGCAATTTGAGACATAACTCAAATAAGGTAACACGAGGAATGTGAGAAATTACATCGCAGGTCTCAAACAAGACGCGAGTCAAGGAAACGTCACCCAAGAATCAACAAGCCTTACAATATACCTGGAACAGAGTACATTTCAAATGATTTTGATCATGGAGTTACCAAACTCTGCAACGAGTCGTCAACAAGGTACGACAGAACAACAGATACCAAATGAACTCCGATTTGATACCAAAGATCGTTAACAGAAGAAACAACAATACATGACTCACGACCAATCGAACACAAAGCTTCCCAAATTTCCAAGACCTACTAACTCGTAGTCGACCAAAGGGGTTTACAAAGACCACCGCCAAGAGGCACCAAGATAAAAAAAGTCACGGGCCACACAAAAGAGTAAAAGGGACAACTCCCGATATGGTGTGGACACCGGAGTTATTGCCTGAGTCACAAGAAAGGAATAAGGCCCGACAAACACACATGAGTTTTCCCACAAGTATCGTCGTCATCGAGATTCGAGATAGAACGAACGCACCAAATGTCACCAAACAGCTAAAAGGTCAAGACTCGTATGAGTTACACCGGTGACTTTCAATTCAGTCTCAAGGAACGCGAAACTATGCTTCAATCAATTGATAAGAAGCAAGATGCATTATAATAGGAATGTTGACAACGTTCAAGGTTTCAAAGATATGACGACTCCTTATAAGCCAAGGGTTGGCTTCAAGAGTCTCATTTACGCCATTCGAGCTGAAGGACCAAACAAAGGAATCTTCTCAAGGTACTCAAAGCATAACCCATAACTAACCGAAATCGTCAATCGAAAGATCCGAGCGGATACGAATAAGACAAACAACTTCCACGAACATCCAGGCTTCCATCTAAACGGCAAGCCCTAAGCAACCACGAACGAACATCCATGTCAAATTTCACACGACCAACCGATTCCAAACTAACGTAAGGCAAGAGTTCCAATCAGAAAGGACACATCGCAACCGAACTTATATTTGCGAACTAACGAACAATGGCATCGCTTAGCCTACAAAATTTGAAACGTGCGTAACTAATTCCATTTCGCGAAGAGATATGACCTACAGGTCATACCCCTTAAAGAAGAACACTAGGAAATCTCGGTAACGCCTCAAGAATATGACTAAGGCAACGAACGAAACACGAACTCCTACGAACCACAAGGTCAAATCCACAACAATTTCCCAAGAGCTCGCATCACAGAACGAAGAATAACCAAATTACCAAACTCAAGGAGCTCTGAGAAATACTTCCAATCGCCAAACTGAAGCTAAGGTTACCAAAATCCTAACACCACGTGCCAACAGGACCAAGTTCTTCCTTACGAACAATTGAACAAGGGATAATCCCAACAACAATCTCGAATACTTTCATGAACCTCATTCTACCACTGGACACAAACCCAACTCTAGCGACATAGAGGAGCCTACAACCGCACGAAAATCTCAAAAGATGCATCAAGGATGCTAATAGTAGGAACGCCAAGATATTCAATAACTACAAGGCAACTGAACTTGCCACAAAGATCAACACTCGACTTCCCAGGGATGGAAAAACTCAACATCCGTGGAAGGAGATAGAACAAACAGAGTATCAGCAAGAAGCGGAACCAAGAAGCAAGAATGCGTCACAAGCACACAAGCGCGATGAAAGAACAATGTAATGACCAAGAAAACTCATGGAGACTAGGTGTCTCCCCATGGTTCCAAGGTATTCGAACTGAAAGCTCTGATACCAAGTTATCACGCCCCGGATTTTCAAACCATTTTTTTTTTGAAATACAGTTTTAGTAATAAACAGGGGATACAACTACTTGCTATCCAGATACATTCAGTTGAGTTTCTCATTACATCACAGTACAGTACAAAGTAGAAATAGAACAAAGTAGAGAGCGGAAGAGAAGTACAAGAGTAAGCCTACTACAACTGCTATTGTAAATAGAAAGCGCTACAAGTACAGAGTAAAGAAACTACAACTGAAAGTAAAGTACAACTGAAACTGAAAGACTACCCCTGAAAACCGGAACAGCTAAGCCTGAGAAAATCCAGCAGCTGACTCCAACTCCAAGTTCATCTAGCCCTGCAACACAGACTATAAAAAGGAAAAGAAAGAGGGTCTGAGCAAACAACAGCTCAGTGAGAAAAACCTCTAACTACTACCAAGCATGCACATGCGGTGCGTGCCTACGTGTCTACAAGTAAACGTATAGAAACAGTAAAGGAGCTAAGTGCACGTGGTGTAAGCCTAACAAAGGACAACAGGGCTACAGGCATATCGTCAACGAGTGCGTCTAATCAAAACCGTAACCTCAAGTGAGTACAAAGGGTACTACACCCCAAGTCCAATCGAAACAATATCTAATCTCAACTCAACCAACCTTACTACTAAGGTACAAGAACTCTAAGGATCTACTAAGGATCTCAAACCAACACCGTGTCAAGATATCTAACCCGAACTCATTTTGTGAACCATGTCAACCATCGCCATCATTAAGTGTTGGATTCATATATCATTGGATATTTAAGATATTTCTTTCTTTACTTTGTTTTCGTTCATTTACTTCACAATAGGAATGAATCCAAGAATCCCCTCATAAGTCCATTCTTGATTCATTCATCCATCCTTGTCGTGTATTACCAGTTGTTCTATATCTTCGCATTGGGCATAAATCTAAGAATCCCATCATAAGTCCATTCTCGATTTATTCTTTCATTTTCGTTACAAGTTACCGATCGTTCATAATTTCGTATCGTAAGTGTCCATTGGAACCCCATCATAAGTCCGTTCCAAGTTAACTGTCAAGTAACCTCGATAGAGTAGGATAGGGTAGTAGCTGGCCGAATAACTAACCCACTCCTTTCCTAGCGTTCCCCAAGTAACGTTGGGAGGGCCCAAGTAACCCTCATTGTGCACAATGTCGTGGATGGAGCGACCATCCCGGGAATCTCGTCATAAATCCATTCCCGCATAAATATCCCGGCATTCCCCAAATTGTTGGGAGGGCTCGCGACCCTTTGATTCCACGTTGATAAGTGTTTCCATCGCGTTAGGAACAAATCCAAGAATCCCGTCATAAGTCCATTCTTGATTTGTCCTTTCATTTCTTTTTATCGTTTTAACCGTGCCTAACCAAGGCCATCAAACTGTGTCATCTTATTTAGACCATGTCATCACATCCACTTACTAAATCACATCTTTCATTATGTGGTAGATTCAAGATTTGGTGCGAGTAGCCCTTGTTGGACACATCCTCGTATTTAATGTTTATTGACGTATTGAACCACTTACGTAAATCTCTTCAACGATTAACTCCACCTCGGTAAATCCAAGGGAAACACCCAAATCCGACAATACCATGTGTTGTACACCCATCCAAGATGTCCAACTATCCAAACTCTCATCCGTTGCGACGAGATCAAGACAGCCGTCAACCAACCAAGATAAAGTATTGCACCACATTCGCGAAACCCGATAATCTAACTTTACTACCACATTTATCGAGGGAATTTTGCTGACTCATAGGTGTTCGTCTATACCTCAAGGACTTTGCGATATTTACGCAGACTCAACGTAGCCTACAATGTAACCAAACGAGTCCTACAATGGTCCAACGGTGTCAACCCTTCCAATATACGACCCAAAACTCATGCGGGCAATTTACAGGATATTCGTACATTTCAACCTCTATTGGCATAACATCAAACAACTTGCGGGCCCAAGATCAATGCTCAATTCCAACAAATATAGAAATCCTACGTACACATACACATATATACTTAATAGGAGTTAGAGATTTTACCCACCGGAGTCACCGAAGCACTAAGTTCGCCGTGAGATGCCAAAATAGTCGCGAGCCATAGCACCAACCGGACGAACATCACCACAAGTCCGCAAGCCAATCAAAACAATACAGTTGAACGTTTGCTGCCACAATCGACCCTGCACGTATAACCAGGTACAGCTAATCATAATTTCGTAGGTACAGAAACCCGTACACACAAAACTGTTGCACAAACAGAAACTGTATACATCTACACGAATATGGAGAAGGGTAAATCACGTATACCTGACGGAATTGATTCAAGAACGACTGGCGCAGACCGTCAACGGTCGCCTGAACCTGTCGTTGTACATCCATCATCGTCGCACTTGTACGGTGCGGCTACGCAAACCGCCGTCTGTCATACCACCGCTGTGTCACCACAAACACAATCAGAAACCGACAACCATCACAAGTCGCCAATACAACGATACATATATATGCATGGGTATTCGAACACACAAACAGATATGTACCGCGTACAACCACTGCGACGCTGCCTCCGTTGAGAGCCACCAGGCGGGAACAGTCAGTTGCACTGTTGTCAGCCACCACGCCGCCCTTACTTGCTCCAGCGCACCAACCCTAGCGCCACCAGCCGCTTGCGTTCCACCTTGTCTGACCACCAGCTCCGCAGCCGCCTCCCACCTGCAACTGTCGCCACTTACAGCCGCAACCTCACCAAATCAGCCCCTACACCACAGCAGGTTCCTCCTCTCGCGCATCTGTCACCGCTAGCGCCCACCTGCGCTAGCCACAACCACCCGTTTGTGCCCAGTCGCCACCGCCAGCCGCTGTTGTCCCTCCCCGTGCGTGCCGCCCTCTGCCGCTACTCCCGAACTACCACGTCACCACCCGCCACGCCACTGACCTTCTCCTCCCTACGCCGACCACCAGGTGCGCCGCACCGCTCTTCTTCCTCTACCTCTCTCTTCTCGCCGGCAATAATGGAGGAACATGGAGGGATTTCGGGAGGGGTTGGTATGGGGAAGAAGGGGGAAATGGAAAAAGGGATGGGGGCTGAAGGGGGGAAAGTGTCGGGCTGGTGGGGTTTTAGGATCTCTTATCTTTATTTATTTTTGTTTTGTTTTAATATAAGTATTGATATTATTTATAATAATAAGTTTTGTTTTCTTTTATTATCTATTTTTAATAATAATATTACCAATATTATTATCAAACAACAAAGGATTAAATTTGATTCTCTCTTTAAAAAATTTTGACAAATTTAATTTAAAGGAGGTCACGAAATCTCGAATCGTTACACTGCCGAAGAGCTGACGCCGTTGACCAGTCCATGGCCTTTTACTCAGTGGGGCTTGGACATTGTCGGCAAGCTTCCTATGGCACCAAGAGGATTCAAGTTCTTAATCACGGCAACAGACTACTTTTCTAAATGGGTGGAAGGCGAGCCGTTGGTCACCATCGAAGATAAAGACGTCAAAAGGTTTGCCTGTAAAAACATAGTATCTCGCTTTGGCATACCGTACGTATTCATCTTGGATAACGGCACTCAGATTGTGGGGGATCTCTTCACCAATTTCTGTGTTGAGCACAGAATCAAATTCTACAATTCCACCCCCACTATCCACAAGGCAACGGTCAGGCTGAAGCATCAAACAAGACGATTGGCAGCAGCATCAAAAAGAAGACTTCAAGCAGCAAAGGGAAGATGGGACGAAGAGCTTCCTAGCATCCTGTGGGCGTACCGAACAACTCATCAGTGCTCTACAGGGCAAACCCCATTCTCATTGGCCTTCGGCATGGAAGCAGTCATCCCATTGGAAGTCGGGCTGCCAACAATCTGAACCGAAACATTAGTCGAAGCTACCTACAGTGCAGCAATCGAGAAAGAACTAGACCTGACCGAAGAAAGACAAGATTCGGTCAGGATCAGACTAGCATCTTACCTGCAAGGAATAGCGAGAAATCTCGCATGCACGGTCCATCCAAGGGTCTTCAAGATCGATGACCTTGTCTTGAGGAAGGTTGTAGTCAATAAGAAAAAGAGTTCAGACGGTAAGCTCGGTCCCATCTAGGAAGGGCCGTACAGAGTGGTCGGCCAGACAGGGACCGGGGCTTATCGAATCGAGGAATTAGACGGCATGCCAATACCGAGGCCATGGAACGCTACTAACTTAAGGCGGTACTATCATTAGCCGACATGTATTCTGGCCTAGGGCCCTCATTCAATCAATGAACCCATTCTCAGGAAATTCTTGTGTCAAGATTTATCTATCTTTTGTATTGGTGGCATTGCCGAACCAGTTTATAGTTTACGTTCATCTATAAAATGTGCATGCAGCTCTTCGGTGGCTTTGCCGAAGCAGCTTGCAGTTGCCGTTCATCTACAAAACGTGCATGTAGCTCCTCGGTGGTATAGCCGGGGCAGCTTACAATTGTCGTTCATCTACAAAACGTGCATGCATCTCCTCGGTAGTATAGCTGGGGCAGCTTACAATTGTCGTTCGTCTACAAAACGTGCACGCATCTCTTCGGTGGCATTGTCGAAGCAGCTTACAGTTGTTGTTCATCTACAAAACGCGCATACAGTTCTTCGGTGGCATTGTCGAAGAAGCTTACACTTGTCGTTTATCTGTAAAACGTGCTTGCATCTCTTCGGTGGCATTGTCGAAGCAAAATCCAAAGTTTTCATTTACCTACAAAACGTACATGTGTCGCCTCGGTAATAAAAACGAGGCAACCACCAAGTTCTCACTTATTTAGAAATTGTACAAGTGTCAACTCGGCATGGAGCTGGAGCAACCTACATGCATAAGCAGTTATAATGTGCTACCGAGCCGAGATCAAAGCTTTGCCACAACAAAACCTTTCCTTGGCTGGGAGAAGAAGGGCACATACCAAGTATGAAAGAAGCATCTATGTAGACAAAAGACTTAGCAAAAGATGCAGAAAGTTTTCATTAAAAGACAGATGGACTGGCCACAGATCGGCTCGGCCTAGAAAAAGCAGCAAACAAAAACAAAAGAAAAGACGCAAAAAGATGCATCAGGCAGTCGGGTTAGCGAGGTTGGACACACTAGAACCGGTCTCGGTAGCCTCGGTCCCAACAGCAGGAGGCGTCGGTGGAGCAGATCTTAGCCAAGCTCCACCCTTGGCCGACGCCATGAGAGGGATGTCCCCAATTGCCGAAGGATGATCCTCAATGCACATTGAGACCATGGTGCAGACCCAGCCCTTTTTGAAGAGCTTCTCCTTCAACCGGGCCACCTAGTCATGGTATCCGGCTTCGGCTTCATCAAATCCCCGGTTGTAGTGCTGCTCCACCTGCTCGGTCATTTTTATTCTTTTGCTCCTCCATCTCAGTCTTCAGCCTAAGATTCTCGGCATCTACAGCAGTGATGCGAGCATTCTTGACATTCAACTTGGCAACATTTATTTCAATAGTTGCTTCAAGAGCCTTGGCTTTATTTCTTAGTTTGACTGAGGAGTTGTTCGCCTCTGCAAGCTTCTTACGGCTTGTCTTGGCCTCCTTCTCCGCCAGATGGCGAGCAGTCTAGAGATCACCAATGCATCGGTCTACACCGGCGCCGGCAGCCATCATCTGCAAATAAATTCAAGGATCGTTACAACCGTGCCGAAGTGGAAGATGGAATATAAAAGCAATCAATAAATGGTCTTACCATAGCGCCATGGTACATCATTTGTCGAAAGCAGGTCCAGGGGCCTTTGGGGACCTACTCCATCTCCCTCGGCAGGGTGAAGGCTTGGAGCAACGCCATCACCACAGTCGGGTGCTCTGATAGCAGGTCGCTATCAATGGCCTCAATTCCCTCATAAGAGAGCTTCGGTGCCCATGCCTGCACCGCCCTCTGAGAAGGCCATGTCGTCTCAATGGTCGCAGGATTTGGAATGGTCGTCTTCTCTGTGGCAGCTGCAGAGTGTTCGTCAGGAGTCACGTCATCAGACTGCCTGGCCCTCTTTTGCGCTCGAGCATCCCTCAGCTCGGCCTCTGTAGGGGCAACCCTGGTCCGGCCAGCCGAAACCTCCTTAGTGATAGCCACTAAGGGATCGACATCCATGGCAACAGGTTCATCGCCGAGAACCTGCTCCTCTAGATCAATGACTTTTCGGGGTTCCATCTCTTCTTCGGCTGGGTGGGGTGAGGACGGTTCGGCAGGGTGTGAACCGGAAGCTTCGGCAGGAGCTGGCCGAGTGTTGAAAGTATGGGTGTATGATGGTGTATACCCCAGCAGAGTTGGAGCCGACCGCCGCTCGATGGGAAGCTCGCAGGCTGTCCTAACTTTATCGGCATCGGCTTTGTTCTTGAAATTTCTAAGGACACTGGCATCTGTATAAGAAGACATGAGGTCAAAAAACATTAACAGAAGAAAAAGGTATGGTTAAAGAAGTAATGCATACTTGGGGCGCCCTTCTGGAAGGGAATGGTAAGATCCCCTACCGGAATGAAGAAGTTGCCAGAGACAATCATGATGTCCTCGGCATACTTGTCCGAATCTGGCAAATCTGCAATAAGGCCGGTCTGATTGGGCCTCCAGCCGAGGTAATATTTCTTAGACTTCTTGTTGAAGCCGAACATATAGTTGCCGAAGATATCCTCAAAGACAAGTCGGTCTGCCCGCGAGAGGGTTTCATTCAACTTCACCACCCCCATCAAGATACGGAGCATGTTCATCGTCACTTGGGACGGTGTGATGCCAAGCTCGCCGAAGAAACGAGTCAGCCATGGGTGAAGCTGTCACGCCCCGGA
>NMUG010013867.1:0-10006 GCA_002855965.1 Monotropa hypopitys
GGCAGGAACAGGCAACCACAGGCAAACAGAGCCATCTTAGCTATCTATTATTGTCGGCTATCAGCCGAACTTCTATTATCAGCAGAAATATTTATGGATAAATTCAAATCTATGCCCCTTCGGGGCTCCGTCAATGAACTCATCAATCGGCCTGCGACTACCAATTGACCCCTCTCTATCACAGGGGGTCCCTCAACTTATATCGCCGGATCTATTTTTTAAACTATTATTATCTGACACACATCCCCGACGGAGAAAAGGTAACATCGAAATAAAATTTTTTCCATATTTATGTTACAACAAACTATGAACACATGGAAAGCAAAGGAAAATCACATTACAATTGTGCCATAGGAGTAATCTCCGGCACACCAGTAGGAGTATCTTCCGGCAAATCACCAACAGACATATCTTCCGGCAAATCGGCAGCTGGGATCTCCGGCAGATCAGCGGAGGAAATCTCTGGTGAATCAACAAGAGGGTCTTTGTCGGGGAACTCTAGTGGAGGGACCATATGATCCGACACAACCACATCGGCCCGGAAGGGCGAATCTGTGGGTACTCCGGCAGTGTCTAGTGCCATCTGTCAGGCTTCGTGGAAGGTCATTCTATAGCCTCCCCTGAAGCCAATCTCATGAGCCTCTGGACATATTTCGTGCATCTCCCGGCGGTACACCTCACATGCATCCCTGAGACCCTCGGCATAGGCTTTCTTGTCGGCCTCGACCACAACCTTCTGGAGCCTCTCTTCGAAGCCTCCAGCATCGTCGATCATCTTTTTCAACTCGGCCTGCTCGGCCATCACTTCTTCAACTTGCCAGAGGAGGGCGTTCTTCTGAATCTCCACGGTCTCAAGACTGGCCTCTAGCGCTCGCACTCGGTTATCCCTTCTCCATGCTCCCCGGAGAGCCGATTGGGTACATTTATAGAGGCCGTCAAAGCTTTGACAGGCCTGCAAAGATCAGGAGCAATCGTCAGCAAGCTCAGAAACATAAAACCAACCGAAGGAAGAGGGGGACGTCACCTTTATAAGGCATGTCCCAGTATGGTCATAGATTTGCTCCACATCGGCCGACAGGGCCCTCATGTCACCCGGCAACTATAACGCTCAAAGAAGGGTGTGCACAATATGTGGATCAGCGTTCACGCTGTCTGTCTTTAGAACGGGCCTTGCATTGTACTTAAGAAAGTCAGGAGCCCAGGTCTGGGGAGGCTCCGGATCGGCCGGAGGAGGCTGAGGGTGCCGTTTGGCTGTAAATCTTGTAATCTCTTCATAATCGATGGGTTCCTCCTTGACTGGACGCAGCTCTGGCATATCAGGAGGAAGCGCAACTGGGGACTTGGAAGTAGTTCCAATCGCCAGAGCAACTGTCTCCATCCGCTCAAAGCTCGGCCCCGCTCCTCCCGCCGCCTCGGCATCGATCACTTCTGCTTCGGCATCTCTCGCTTCTGCTTCAACATCTTTCTCCTGAAAGTATTGGAAGATTGTCATCCTTCTCCGGACGGGGGCTCGCGTGACAGGTTCTGCCGAAGCTCTTCTCTTCCCATTTCCCTTCTGGTCCTCCAGAAAGTCGTGGTACGTCGGCTCGTACCCCAGGAGACTGGGGGCATCCCTGCCGCTGCATCTCATCAGGGCCTCAATCAAGACAAATAATGCTATGCCCCTCAAATACTTGGAAATCACTGGAACATCTGCACGAAGGGGGCTAGGTTAGAGGAGGCCGAGCGTGAGAAATAAGCTAAATATCAAATACTCACCTGGATTGCCTGGTTTGGTCGGCACAGGATGCCGACGGTCATCATCCGGACGAAAATTGTAATCACCAAAAACCTGGAGGTATATATTCGCCCACTTTTCAGAATCCGGCAATCTCAAGAAAACATCCACATATGGCTTCCGAGCGATAAAGAAATATTTGTCGGACGCTCAATTCCGGGAAAGAGAAAATAAATCCATCAGGTCTGGCATGTAAAACTCCAGCATATCCCTTCTACGCAACACCTCAATGCAGCCTATGGTCCGATAGCCATTCACCGACAGCTGATCAGGTGCAAGCCCGAACGTATACAAGAATTCCCGAAGGAAGGGGGAGAATGGAAGCCTTAATCGCCCTTCAGTTATTGCCATTAAAGGGACTGTCACATAATCCGCCGAATATTCAACCTGAGATCCAACCTCTACATAATTCATCGAAGATGAGATCTCATACTGGCGGGAGAATTCTTTATATTCCGACAACCCCCCGCGAAAATAACTCAAATAAGGATAGGGCCGATCTCTTCCTGTCGCCCTAATTGTTTTTTCCAAAGCTCTATTCGGCCGGCCCCCTGTGTCTACATAAGTAGTCTCGTTCTGGTCCGAGAAGTGATGAACAATATTGGTCTGCCCACTACCCTGGGGCTGTCGCGTGGTAGAAGCCTCCGGCGCAGAAATCTAGATAAAGAAGAAGCTTCTGAGCGAGCTGCAGGAGTTCGCTCCTCCGTGGGCATCTGAAACAGGGAATCCGAATCCACACTTGAAGAAGAGGAAAGGATGGTGATCAACTGGTCCATGCCGACTGAGGGGAATGGTTGCCGAAGAATGTAAAGCTCTCCGGAGGGTCTTTCTGTTCAAACGTAAGTCCCGGGCACCAACCACTATGGCCTATATATAGGTCCCAACCAGGTACATAACATAGCTGTCAAACATTAAATATTTGCACAAGTACCGAAGAGGTACCATCTGACCAGCAAACCAAATGCCACCACGTGGAAGATCACTGACATCTTAGCCGTTATTTATCTGATGCTGATAGATGTCAGCGTCTACTGTGCTTGGACTACCCCTCCAGAGCAAAATGTCCGGCCCTGCGTGATCAATCCTTCCCAGCTGAGCTGGAAAAGATTGAGGGGCTATTGTGGTAGCCAGACCTTAGCTCTAAAGGGTCGGATCCGGCACAGGTCCGGACCACGCTCCGGATCTTTCATGTCTATTGGTATCGCTGTTCTCATGACCCTTCGCTAGGCCCCAATACCGTCTGACACCCCCCTCGGCAAAACGCTCCGGCAATATGGGTAGGCCAAACAAAGTTGACTCCTCCGGCTACTAAACCGGTCGGTAGAGCATCGTTCACCAGTCTTGTGACGAAAGATCGCTCACATCCAGCCGGCTCATAGCGGAGGGGGAACCCTTCGGCCTAACCTCCGGCAATGAGCACCACGTCTGTCTTCTTTCTCCCCTGTCCGTACGGTTAACCCGGCTCATTGGCCGCACTGGCCTGCATTGGCCAAACACGTGCACCATTCGGGTTAAATACCGCATGGGAGAGCCCATAACGTACGACCTATGTACCAAATCTTACCCTAAAGAGCACCTATCCCTATAAATACCCCATTTGGGTACTGTTCATGGGATCTTCTCCCTGACTGCCTAACGTCCGGCCTCACTTGCTTTCTGTTTCTTTTCTCAAACCGAAACTAACTTAAGCTTCGGAGGCCCCGTCGGCCACAACCGACCGGCGGGCACTAACCCTTGTTTTGTAGGATCCAAACAGGAGGATCCCTCTTTTGTCTTTGCAGGGACCCGCACATTCGGCCAGCCCCAACAACGACTGCCTCGACCCGGATCACTACTGCCGACTCAACCTTCAGGGGTCCGGGCGTCAGGGAGGTAAATCCTGAAACTTCAGCTACCACAGGCTACAAATCAAAACTAGTCATGGGTGCTAAATTCTTCCATTCTTCACACCTTTTTACGTGAACACTCAGTGTTTACTGAGACTAGAGTCCTAATTACTCGGTATGAATTAGGGAAACAAGCAATTTAGACTTTTGTCATTTGTTTGGACTAAGAGAAATCATCAAAACAATAAACATCCGATTCTCATCAAGATAGATCAAGTGTGTATACAAAATCCAAATCCCAAGGCATCATGAATGTGTATGTGCAAATATGATTATAGGAAAACTCTATTCAAGCATAGAAAATGAACCAAGTCTAATGAGATTTTATTATGTTCATTTTCCTTTATTCATGCCCAAGTTTTCAAGTTTAAATAAAACCATAAAAGTACATCAAGACTCCATTCAGATGACACTTGTCAATTCTTATCCAATACCAATAGTCAAATCGGGTCGTAATTGGGCTTAACAATAAAATAAATTTTTTTCACGTGAATGAAAATATGCGTGAATACCCTCATCCCCCAACTTAAACTGGACAATGTCCTCATTGGCCACAAAAAATAAAATAAATCGAACATGTAAGTAAAGAGAGGAATGGAGAGATATCACCTCGAGGGCTGCAAAAGATAGTCATAAGTGACATCCCCCAACTTGGGCCAAATGGGCATGCATGTTAGTCCAAGAAAGCATAAATAAAATAATATTTGCGAAAGAAACTAAACTTTTCCCTCCATTCCGTCACGTGAAATACACGAGTCATACTTTTCTCCCCGTTTCACTAACTTAGAAATGCATTAGAGAAGGAGTCTCTCTATATTCATGGGTAGGTTGGTATTCAGTAGGTTAGTCTCCCTCAAGCAGCACTTTGTGGCTTTACCATTATTGAGAGAACTCCAATCACCTTACCTCACATCACCCTTTCGTTACTATGTTCCAAAATTTGAATCTTTTATTTGTTAATTATCCTTGGTTTTTGTGGGCGATAATCAAAGATGAAAATGTTGCAATATTATTCTTAGATGATTGAGAGGACATTAGACAGTATTTCTGATGTAAAAGATCCATTTATGAATAATAGACACAAAGCATACTTTACTTTTGGATAACGCCAAGGATCATTTTAGAATAATGATGTTGTGACAGATAGACCAAGGTTTAAACAGACATCATTTTTTATGTGAAATATCCGTTTAAAAATGACGGACACAAAGCATACTCTGTTATTTGGATAAATCCAGGTTCGAAATTATGTATCTACATTGCACAAAGTAAATAACAACACAAATAATATTCACATGTATTGAATTTAAAATTATTACATGGTTTTTTACTTATTTCGATATTACAAAAGGGTATATAGGCTAATTCGAACTAAAACCGGGAAAGCTTTATTTGGGTATACGAACGACCCCAAATCTAATTACCATGCCATACTAAGGATGTTTTGTATAAATATGGGTTTGGACAGAGTAGGTTTTGAAATAAGAATTTAAGTTTTTTTCGAAAGTTTCAGGAGTATTCGGGTAAGGTTTCAAAGCTGATTTTCGGGTCGGGACAACTTTCTAGAGAGATGCTCTCAAATTTTTTGAGTGTGTATGTGTATAAATGGCTTAAGGGAGGGCTATATCCACTTTAGATAGGTGGAAATCCGTACTCGGGATAACATGGATGCTGTGTAGACCATTGTCTGCGTGATTTTTGTTTGGGATGCGATTATAACCATGTCTGGATCCAATTGGTCCTTTAATTTGAATGATGGGTTCCACTTTGGTGTTTCCTCACAACTTTGGAAGCTTACAGCATATTGTCTGACTAGTGGTGGGTCCCAGTAACGTTCCGGTTGCACTATGTTGCTCCGTTTGGCTCCAATTGATTTCTGTATTGATAGGAAAATAATTTTGGTGTCCAAATTGATCCTGAGTACTGTCATTCTTCTATTTTTGCTACGAGGATCATCATGTATGTTTGGCATTTACTTGACTTGCTTGTAGGAAAATGGTGTCTCGAGGTTCGGATTTGCAAATGACTAAAATATCACAGGTCTCTGATTTGGTCCTAGACACCTTTGTTCTTCTTCTCTCACTATCAGGATGATTGTGGGTATGTTGGATTGGGCCAAATGTACTTCTGCTGATGCAACACTATAGTACCTTGATTTGTTCTTTGGATGAAAATGCCTTTGATGGTTGTTTTAATTCCAACGGATGTCTTTATTCCTATTTTTATAAGGGAATTGTTGTGAGGAGGTTGGTTTCGGCCAACTGTTGATGATGCGGCTTTCGACATTAGCTTGGATATTGATGTGACTTCGTCAAAATGTGATGCTTTAATGAGTTTTAGGCCGGCGAGCTGCTTCAGTATATACTGGGGGAAAATATAGTATCAACACATTAATAATCTAATCATTCTTATAATCAATACATAATGATTTTCAAAGGAAATAATTTCTAGTATGCTTTAGTATGAAATCAAGTAATGAAGTCATGTTCATAACTCATCTTAATTGTGTTTAAAATTCTACGATAATGCCATTGGTCTGACCCTTTTGCTTTTTCTGCGAGACTGAAGATACAATTTCTTTACCTTTTCTTTTTATACTGTCTTTAGAAGATGATGCCAAATGAGCACTTTGAGTCTTTTGTTGTCTCATTCTCTCTTCCTCTTGCACAAGATGAGAAATGAGTTCATTCAATGTCCAAGTATCCTTCAGACAATTATAGCTCACCTCAAATTGACTGAATTGCTATGGAAGAGAGATCAAAACCAAATACACAAGTAGTTCATCTGAAATGACCAAATTAAGTGTCTTTAATTTTAAAACCAGATGAGACATCTCAAGGATGTACTCCCTTATGTTTCCATTTCATTTATACCTCATAGAAATAAGATTATGTAAAATTGTACTTGTTTCCGCCTTATTGCTTTTAACAAAACGTTGTTCAAGCTCTTCAAGAAATCTTTTGGCATTCGTCTCATCAGATATAGTGTCCATAAATGTCTCAGGAACTGCATTCTTCATGATCATTAGACTTATGCAATTTGAGCGGTCCCATTGGGTCATTTCTCTCTTTTCTATTAGAGTGCTAGTCTCCGTAAGCTCAGCGGGACATGGCTCCCTAATTGCTAAGTCCAGATCTATGCATCCTAGAGTAATTAATACTTTAGCTTTCTAAGCCTTGAAATTTGTACCGTTAAGTACTGGAATACTGTTCATATTGGTATTTATCGAAGCCGCGTTGATATTGATAACTGCATGGATAACATACATAAACAAAATTCATGCTCATAAAATTTAAAACTTTAAATAACAAAAATTCACAACAATTGTTCCATCTCAAGAAAACAAGCACAACACAGAATCTAGTCTTTTGACAGAGAGTCTGTTCGCAAGTAATTTTCTTGTTGCAGAAATCAAACATTAATGATAAAATTCGGTCAATTGTTAAGTCTTCCTTTGGGCCGACTTAATACTCACTATGAACACTTAACAATCATTACATGTTCATTCCGCAAGTAATTGTAAATTTTATTAGGTAATAATAACCTTCCTTAGGGCCGGCTAATATTCCTATAAAATCACAATCATACATCTTAATAATTCAATATTAATATACTGTTAAAAGATAAGCTACTTTGGTAACTTATCGTTCTCTTAAATCAATATGAATTATTAGATATGCTCAAATTAAGCAACCTTATATTGTTATGAATTTTATAAACAAAATTGGCCCTAAACCAAACTAGGCCAAAAAATATGGCTGAAAAGTGCGAGGACTCATATTTCCCCTTAAAATTGAGTAATCATAAGACCCAATTACATTTAAATCAAATCAATATTTTAGCCATAACTCGTCGTTACCGGTAACGTGATTTGAGGCATTACCGGTAACGTATGCATCAGGATCTTACTTAAGGTTTGTGTTACCGGTAACGTGAATAATTGCATTACCGGTAACGCATGCCGTAGTACTTTCCTTAAGAGTTACGTTACTGATAACCAGATTTGAGGTGTTACGGATAACGTATGCCTCAATACTTTTCCTTACAGACCGCGTTACCGGTAACGTGATTTGTGGCATTATCGATAACGCAAAATGCAGAATTACACATATTCACCTGTAATGGCATCATATCGTAAAAATAAGAAAAATAACTGATGTCACCGTCTTCGTCAATCCTCGTGATCGATTATAATCAACTCAAAACTACCCAATGATCGACGACAAACAATCTAAACTACCATCTCCATAAACCGTATCAATGTGATTTCCCAATAAGTACAAAAGGAAAACGAATCCAAACAAAATTTAAAAAACTACTGTTCATAAACTAAAATCATATAGATATGAACAGTGTTATAACCGTTGAAAACCAGAGAACCCATAAACGAAATTGGTTCTAAACAAAAATGATTCTAGGAAAAAATCGAAACCATAGATCTTTAATGATTCTGTAAAAACAATCTTCACCGAATTCCAAATGATTTTGACGTAAGACCGCTCTGATACCACTTGATGGAATTTGCGAATATCGAAATCGAATCTAAAGATCCAAGAACGAACAAACTTATACAAATCGTTTGGAAATGAAGATCGTAGCGAAAGCGTACCTGAATCCATAGGAATCAATTCTCTTGAATCCGGGTTGCGAGAGTCTTCTCGTTGATCCGTACTCTTACTTCTCTCTAAGACGATGGATAATCTCTAGAGAATGTAAAAATGAATGTAGTACGCTCAACAAAGGGACAACCACCCTTATATAACCGAATCGGTGTATCAATATCAATTAACACATCAAATTGATATCATACCCATGGGTTTCTACACATTTAATAAAATAACATCATACTTAATATATGATGGCGTGACCCATAAAATATAAAATAGATCACTACAATTAGGCCCCTTAAACTTTATAATAATGACAATACGTGATTAATTATTGCAATACATGTACGTCTACATGCTCGAATGCACAGAAATGAGTGTATGTACACATGAATTAAATCCAATTTCCAACATGTACATGTATGAACTAGGGTTGCTAGGTTGGGCATCGTTTTCTAATCTCAAAAACCTAAATATACCCATCTCAATGCTTTCATCTAAGATGTTACTCTACATTTGCTGAATAATATCTGATCAACAAAATTTGGACCATTCTAGTAAATCAAATCATGAATTTATTTCAATTAACTTAGCACACTTCAATCAGAACAGCTGAAACTTGGGAAATTCCACGAGAAGCAAACAAAATTCACAATAAAACAGGTCATAAATCAGCACAAGTCAGTGAGTTACAGACAGTTGTGCCTGTACTTATTTGAGATTATGAGGTCCTAACTGCAAACTTATCTGAAAGGTTGTTTGCCAGTTCCTTCAACAAAGATAGCATTTACGTGTGAGGAAGAAGAGTGGGGGGATCTTGAGGTACATCTGCGCTCTCCTGTGAATGGAAAACAGGTTAGTGAAAACCTGTTTAGCGCAGCCTTCTTAAAATGTGATCACTGAAAACCCAAATGATGAGAGATGGGAAAACGCCAATGATCATAATCATCAAATTGAATCTATTTTCTAAACCTCGTCATACAAGTATACAGTAGATCTAGATAAGATCTTTGTATTCGAATATAATCTCTAGAGAAGTTTACGGTCAGATCCCAGAGATTTGAGAACATTTGTGGAGGAAAAAGAAAAGGGAAAGAAAAAGCTATATGGTGATGGTGAAGCAACAACTAAATCTTTTATTTTCACTTGATCTTGTTTTATCTTGGAAGATCCTTGCACAAATCCATGATCCAAATCAAACCTTCAACTTCCAACCATTACCGTAAAGACAAGTGGACAAACGATCTCGGAAGCACGGACACGTCTACGGGATCGCCGTATGCGTGTCGGACACGCCGGGGACACGGACACGCCGGGGACACGGACACGCCGGGGACACGGCAAAATATGTATGGGACATGTCATTTGGCATGTCCTGTAATTTATTATTTAATTTGGAGCAGGACACGCGGGGGACACGCAAGGGACACGTCGGGGACACGCCACGGACAAAAAACAATATTTTTAAAAATAATTTCGGTGTTAATTTTGTAATAACTTATATGTTTTGGGTTCAACAACCCACAATTCACAATTGTAATAGGATTTTTAACAACCCACAATTCCCTACGGGAGCCATACCTATAGTCGAAATTACACCAGAGGTCCTCCAAAATATTAAAATCGCTGCAGTCCGGGTTGCGACTATCCCGTGGGGGCTCCCGCCCCCACACCCCCGGTATAAAAATAGTGCTGAAGGTTGTCTACACTCCAAAAGATTGTTCGTTAAATTAATT
>NMUG010013868.1:0-10005 GCA_002855965.1 Monotropa hypopitys
GGGGGCCTCATATACACAAAAGTGCGTATGGACCACACACTGATGCAAATATAAAATATGGGAAGAGGATTGAGGATGAGGTATGCATCTCCTTAGAGCTATAACTCTATCAAAGTTCTCTTTTGCTCCCTTCCTTACCGATTTAATCATCGAAGGATCCACTGACGGTATTGCCGGTAGCCTAACGTTTTTTTCTTATGCAGCTAGATCTGAGGATTGTCTTCTATTGCTGGTAGGATTTCACCCTTAAAGATATACCCCTCAACATTATGAATACGAGATATGCTATGACATCTAGATTATATAACTGGGAATGCTCGGGGGTATAAACATGACATATGAAGATGATTGGCATCATAAGTGATATAGAGACATAAAATGGCTTTATGCCTATTTGAATTTGATATTTATTTTGTTATTGAGCTTCTGTATGTGTGCTAAACTTAGAACTTTTGTGTTATACTATCGTACGATCCAAAGCTATAGAATCATATTTATATATATTCCAGATGATGAGAACTAAAGGGTCGAAGGCATTCCCTTATGAAGTTGACTTACAGATATTGTTTTGTTGTATTATATGAAGTTGTAATAGATAAGATGCTTGTACTGTTCTTTGGGATGTAATAAAATTATGTGCTACACTTACGACAGGTGCAATAGCTCTAAGTGGGAAGTATGAATGTAATCTTGTTCAATTTATGTAATCTTCCATCGTGTCTAGTTATCTTTATTATCCATACATTTTCTTATGTATAATTTATTAGTCTGAGGTGATTATATTATCACTTGACGTCTTGATGAGCCTTAGAGAATGGGTTGGAGTCGTGACATGACTAATCCTTCAATGTTACGAAAATGGTAAGGGCAATGTGAATGAGGTGATAATCTCTACATAAATCACAAGGCTAACCCCCAAAGTTTATTCATTTGCAAGAAAAGTCCTTAGAAGTTGAAGTATAAATAGAGATGTTACGCTCCTCTTTTTGGGGCTCCTTACAGAACCAGATAGTAGTCTGTTCAGATTAGTATCTCGAACCCATGCTTTATTCGGTGTTTGGGAGAAAATGGTGTCGAGGTGTTGCTTGTCTGAATGAATTGTAAACCTATCTCCCCTTCTTAGCTAACACCACCTTGCACATGTCTTTTATTTAATAATGATAGATAATATTAGGATCTCTCAAAACGCTTTCTAATTATCTCACCTGTCACACTCCGGAAATTTTATGATATCCATTCGTCTTTCATAAATCAATAAATTATTTTTATTGGAAATTCTATCGTCGTTCGTCGTCAATCGACGTGTCTCGTTTAGTTCGCTAATCGTTCGTTCGTTCGTCGTAATAGCCGGTGACCTTGCGGAAGGTCACGATACGGCTTTAAGATGTTTATTCGATGTCTAGAATGTTTGATAAATGTTCGGGATTGCGTCGAGAGAGTTCGGGAGAGATTCGACGACGTTTTGGTGCTTCAGCACCTTCCCCGTCCGGAACAAAGTTGGCCCCATCCGAATGGATGGGCAGAGAGTTTGGGGATGTGCTTCAGGAGGTCCCGTCCGGACCATGGTGGGTCCCGTCCGGACGACAAGGGTTCCTCGTCCGGACGGAGGTGGTCCCGTCCGGACGGCGTGACGGCGAGTTGTGCGATTTGTTATGTTTTGAGGGTTTTAAGTGCGGCCCAACCTATTTTTCTCTCATTTTAGCCCACCCCCATCTCTCTAACCCTAAAACTCTCCCTCCCTCTAACTTCTCTCTTCAATCCCTCTCTATCCATGGAGATTTAGAGATTCCGGCCTTCACTAATGTCGACGGGGACATCGAGGGCTACGCGATGACGGGTTTAAATCGTCTTGGATCGGTATGTCTCTTCCTCTCTTGCTCCTAGGGTTGCTCTTTCCTCCATTTTCTAATGGTTGAACATTGTAGATCTCGACGAGAGCTTCGTTGCAGTGGGATTGGTTTGTGGTGAGACGATAGGCGTTTTCCGGCGATTTCTTCGGTGACTTTTCCGGCGATGCTCCGGTGGGTAACTTCTAACTCCTACTTAGTATGTATGGGTGTGCGTATTTCCATCTCATGTTTCATTGTGTTATCGATTGTTGATTTGTTATGCGTAGTCGTATTATTGTCGTTCGATTCATTGGCATTGGGTGCGTAGTCGTGTCATGTTAGTTCGACTTGTTGGCATTGGGTTAGTCTAGAGTGATCAGATTGATGTGGAGTGGTATTGAGGTAGAGAGGATCACTTGTGTGTTGAGGATCACTCTTAGAATTGTATAGGCGCCAAGTGTTTGATAAAATGTCCGAAAGGGTTTTCAGGTGGAATTTGGGTGCGTCGAGCGTGTTGAGATGTTGTAGTGATTGTTCACTAATGGGTTTGACATCTTTGGGTCCTTGTGATATCGTACGAATGTGTGTTGTGGTGAAATTGGGTTCCTCTCCCCCTCTGTCGTCGATGGTAGTGAACCTTCTAACTAGTTGGGATTGGTCATGGAAATTCTTTGGGGTATGCGGGTGTTGTGACTCCTTGGGTGCTCGTGACGTTGTGGCTTGGCTAGTGTGTCCCTTAGTGTTGTGACTATGGGAAATTGGGAAATCTATGTTGGATCCCATTCGTGAGGGGATCATGGAAGTGTTGGAAAGTTGATAATTTGATTCACAACGTAATGTACCCAATGAACACAATGAACCTCCAATATACGGGATGGATCCTACACGGACCACACTTAGCCAATCTTCAATCATTCACTGAAACTTACTAACGGAACAAGGAAGTGTAATGTGCAGTTTGACTTGGATGGTTCATGCCCAAGTCCATTTGTTGTGTTAAGTGGGAGATACGTGTTCCCTTGAAGTCGCGGAATCACTAGATATCATTGATGGGTGATGATCTAGGAATAAGATCCTTTGGCCATAGGTGGGAGATACGAGTTCCCGAAAGTCTCGGAATATACTAGATACGCTGACAGGCGGGATCCTGGAACAAATCTTAACACATGTGATTTACTCGCCCTTATCTCGTGGAGTTTGGAGACTCGCTCGTTTAGGAGTCGATCGGAAATGAATATTGGAATGAGATGCGTAAATCCAATATTTAATATCAATTACAGTCTTATGAATCCAAAATCGTACAAATGAACATGAGAATGAGGTAATTATGAGAGATGTGGATATTTGGGTTCCTTATGGGTGGTTGTAGTTGTTGACCGTGTTTTGACTGTGATTGGGTTGAGATTAGTTGCGATTGAGTAACGAAGTTCGTGTGTCTTTTAGTAGAGTTCCCTAATGATAATGTTTACTTTGGAGACGTGGGTTGTGGTTTGGGTGACACTTTACTTGTTGACCTCGGAGATACTCTTAGTCTCACGTTACTTGGGTGTGTGCGTGTGTTGTGTCTTCTCCTTGACTGGCTTACCTTTGTTTATGGCACTGAGGGTCGCATATGCTCGTGCATGCTTTGTAGTCGTTAGTTGTTACCTCACTGAGCCGTGTTTTGCTCAGACCCTCTTTCCTCTCTCTTTTCTAGGATTGTATTGCAGGGTTTCTCTTACAGATAGATTAGAGCTTGTGCTAGCAGCTGGTTCCTTTTTGAGCTGCGACCTTGGCTCTCTTGTGCTTTGTCCTTCTGTTCAGTTTTCAGGTTGTAGCACTATTGTAGCTGTACCTTTCTTTTACAGTTGTAGCGAGTAGTCCAGTTGTACTTTTCTTCTTGTACTCTTTCAGTTTGTATATTGTATCAAGAATAATGTAATGAGAACTTCAACTGCAATGCTACTGTATAACCGTTAACTTCCCAGTGTTTATGTTTAATGTACTTCAAAATATATATATATTGGAAATGTTTTGCTTAAAAACATGGGGTGTTACAGTTAGTTTCAGAGCTTTCAGTTTGAATACCTTCGGACCGTAGGGAGACACCTAGTCTCTATGGGTTCCTGGGTTCATTACGATTGATATGATTATTCTTGTGTGCCTTGGAGCACCGTGTGCCTTGGTTTTACTTCCTTTGAGTCACTTGTGTTGTTTTCAACTCCTCCTTGGATCGTTGAGTTTCCTTAGACTTTTGGGAGGTATGTGTTATTCTTCCTCGTGGAGCTAGAGATGTGTTAGCGGTTGTGTGCTTGAGTGTCTAGCTTCCTTAAGATTTGTGGTGTTGCTTCCGTTGCTTAGTTGGTGGTGGATTTCTTGTGGCTTCATAGCAGAAAATATGACTTGTGGTACGATGTGAGGTCTTGAGATTTGTTGGCTTTCTCGTTTTGAGATACAATTTCGTGGTTGTCTTGTGAATTTCGTAAGTTCCGTTGAGTTTTAGAACTCCCTCTTTGTGGGTGTGTAGTAGAAATTTTGATTTTTGGGAAGAATAAGGTTTTTGAGGTTTGTTGGTTTTCCCGTTTTGAGGCATAAGTTTGATGTTGCCGTGTGATCGTGCGAATTGTAAGGCTTCCGTTTGTGCATCTTCGAGTAAAATGAGGATTGTCCATCCTATTCCTTTTGCGGTTTGGCTTTGTGTTTCCAAATTCTCGTGTGAATTGGTGTTGTTGACCATTTTGGGTCCTTTGCCTCTTTGGAAAATCTACTCGTTTTACGTGTTGTATTCATTCCTTTCTATCTCAATACGAATATTCACGTATAGTGACGTTGATTGTTCTTTGTGCCAGTGTTTCAATGGCTCCTAGACGTGCGGTGAATCGTAATCGTCGTGAAGTTTCTACTCCTGGAGTTGTTCCTAGAGATGGAGTTCAGTTTCAGTTCGATCAGTTGGCTGAGAGATTGGCAGCAGCCATTGTCGTGTGTGGCTGCGAGTCGGGTTTGTCGTTGGGTAACGAGAGAAATCGGTCGTTGAAGATGGTTAGAGATTTTGCTTCGCTTTAACCCCCCTCAGTTCGATGGTTCCAGAGATCCATTGAAGGCGAATCATTGGCTTGTTGAGATTCGCAAAGTTCTAGATGCGTTAGAAATTACTGAAGATTCCGTTCGAGTGTCCTTGGCGACTTTTCAATTGGTCGGTGAAGCAGGCGTATGGTGGAATTTTTTAACACAAAGTGATGGAGCACCGAGTTCCTCTTCTTCGAAAGGTTTGTCTTGAGTTCAGTTTGAGGCTGTGTTCAATGAACAATATTTTCCTGCTTCGTGTCGTGAGGCGATGGGTCTACAGTTCGAGCGATTGATGCAAGGTGACATGACGGTCACTCAGTATGCCTCTAAGTTTCATTCTTTGTCACGTTTCGCATTGGAGTTGGTCCGATCAGAAAGTCACAAGTGTAGAAGATTCGAGAGAGGTTTGCATCCCTCGATTTATTCGTTTGTTGTGGGTTAGCATATTCAGAGTTATGCATCTTTGCTAGAGAGTGTCAGGGCAGTGGAGTTGTGCCTTAGTCAATCGAAAATGACTTCTAGAGTTGAGTCTCCTCTTTGTGTTGCTTGCAAGAGTTCGGATTCATCCGGAAATTTCAATAAGAAGCGGTGCCATGACTAAGTGGAGTCATCGTGCAATCGTCAAAGTGGTGGTTCGCCTTCCTCGTCGCGTAAGCTGGGAGTTGCCTCTGTCTCCCACATTGTGTGTCATAAGTGTCGTCAGTCGGGTCATTTCCGTTCGTAGTGTACCGTATCAGTTCCTCCTTCGAAGTCTTGTTTCATATGCGGTGAAGTTGGTCACGTGGCAAGAGTTTGCCCCAAGCAATGAAGAATCAAGGTTGAAGAAAGTGACGGCATCCTTTGTTTGTCCCTCGGTGGAGTTTCACTTCCATGTAGGACTCGTGGAAGTCTATGGACTCGTTGTGTTGTTAAGATTTCACTTTCGATTGGTGATCTTTCTTATGTATCGTTTTCTTTGGAGTTGTATTGAAAACTATGTTGAACTTTGATCTTGTGTTGTACCTTGTTTAAATCTTGGGATTGCCTTGTGCTATCTCTTGGAGTTCCTTTTTGTCAAGTTTCTCGTTTGCAATTGAAGTTGCAAAACTTCATAGTTGTATTGATTGATGGTTTTCTATTAGAGATTCGTTCCTTTGGTTGAATGTCATTTGACTTATGTTGGACAACCATGTTATGTTGAATCGTTTAAAGCTTCTTACTTGAAATTCTAAAAGTTGTCATTGGTACCTTATTTTTTGTGGTGGCAAAAAAATATATTTAGGGAGTTGTGAGTTTTTCTTGGAAAATTTCATAGTCTTGACTTCTTGGTTGAACGTCCCTACTCAAATTGTGGTAGTATTGTTTGGGACTTGTTGTTGTTGTTGTTGTGTTGTTGTTGTTGTTGTTGTCGTTACTCTTTTACTTCGTGGTCGAGTTGTGTGTTCTTTGAGATACCTTATATAAGTCTCAATTTTTTTTGTTGCGTGAGATTTCCTTGTTGGGTATCGTGAATCGTGGTAAGAAGTTTTGACTTCTTTTCTTGTTGTTCGTCTACCTATTGCTTTCGTACCAAAGTGTTCATGTTCGTTTGCGAAATTAGTAACGCGTGGGAAAATGGGTACGATTGCATACTAGATTTTAGACTTGGTGTGAGTTTGTGCTAAGTCGTGTTGTTTGGACTTAGCACTTGCATAATTGGTGTGGTGTGTATGGATTTTCTTTGATTGTGTGATGTATGTTTGACGTGTGTGTATTGAATTGAGAAGCGCTACCGGCCGGGGCATCTCAGGACGATCACCAAGGTCATGCTGTCACCGCACTAGGACGTGTGTGTATTCTTTTTGGGTATCTAGGCATTGCAATGCATGTGGGATTCGGGTTGGTTGCGAATAGCTTTCGGATTGTAGCTCGTCGTATCGATGTATCCTTGGCACGTTCGGGAAGAACGGTGTACTTTTGGTTTGTTGGTGCATCTTCACGATACGAATCTCTCTGTTCGATGGCCTCATCGATTGGTCTTGCATGCTCGTGGTGAAAACATGGTGGAGTTCGCGTGCAACTCTCGTTAGAATTATCCGTTGGTAGACTTTCGGTCCGTGAGTGTGACTTCTTGTCGGTGAGCGGTTTTGGTCGCAGCGGAAGCTTGGTGGAGCGTGGTTTCTCGTTGGATTCTTGGGGGATTGTTGCGTCGATTTGTTATCTCTTTACTCCGGTAAATTTCGAGGACGAAATTATTATAAGGAGGGTAGTTTGTCACACTTTGGAAATTTTATGATATCCATTCATCTTTCATAAATCAATAAATTAATTTTATTGGAAATTCTATCATCGTTCGTCGTCAATCGACGCGTCTCGTTTAGTTCGCTAATCGTTCGGTCGTTCGTCGTAATAGCCGGTGACCTTGCGGAAGGTCACGATGCGGCCTTAAGATGTTTATTCGATGTCTAGAATGTTTTATAAATGTTCGGGGTTGCGTCAGGAGAGTTCGGGAGAGATTCGACGACGTTTCGGTGCTTCAGCACCTTCCCTGTCCGGACCAAAGTTGGCCCCGTCCGTATGACTGGGCAGAGAGTTCGGGGATGTGCTTTAGGAGGTCCCGTCCGGACCATGGTGGGTCCCGTCCGGACGACAAGGGTTCCTCGTCCGGACGGAGGTGGTCCCGTCCGGACGGCACGGCGGCGATTTGTGCGATTTGTTATGTTTTGAGGGTTTTAAGTGTGGCCCAACCTATTTTTCTCTCATTTTAGTCCGCCCCCATCTCTCTCTAACCCATAAAACTCTCACTCCCTCTCACTTCTCTCTTCAATCCCTCTCCATTCATGGAGATTTAGAGCTTCCGGCCTTCACTAATGTCGACGGGGACATCGAGGGCTACGCGATGACGGGTTTAGATCGTCTTGGATCGGTATGTCTCTTCCTCTCTTGCTCCTAGGGTTGCTCTTTCCTCCATTTTCTAATGGTTGAACATTGTAGATCTCGACGAGAGCTTCGTTGCGGTGGGATTCGTTCGTGGTGAAACGATAGGCATTTTCCGGCAATTGCTCCGGTGACTTTTCCGGCAATGCTCCGGTGGGTAACTTCTAACTCCTACTTAGTATGCGTGGGTGTGCATATTTCCATCTCATGTTTCATTGTGTTATCGATTGTTGATTCTTTATGACTATTCGTATTATTGTCGTTCGATTCATTGGCATCGGGTGCGTAGTCATGTCATGGTAGTTCGACTAGTTGGCATTGGGTTAGTCTAGAGTGATCGGATTGATGTGGAGTGGTATTGAGGTAGAGAGGATGACTTGTGTGTTGAGGATCACTCTTAGAATTGTATAGGCGCCAAGTGTTTGATGAAATGCCCGAAATGGTTTTGAGGTGGAACTTGGGTGCGTCGACCGTGTTGAGTTGTTGTAGTGATTGTTCACTAATGGGTTTGACTTCTTTGGGTCCTTGTGATATCGTACGAATGTGTGTTATGGTGAAATTGGGGTTCCCCCCCTCTGTCGTCGATGGTAGTGAACCTTCTAACTAATTGGGATTGGTCATGGAAATTCTTTGGGGTATGTGGGTGTTGTGACTCCTTGGGTGCTCGTGACGTTGTGGCTTGGCTAGTGTGTCCCTTAGTGTTGTGACTATGAGAAATTGGGAAATCTGTGTTGGATCCCGTTTGTGAGGGGGTCGTGGAAGTGTTGGAAAGTTGATAATTTGATTCACAACGTAATATACCCAATGAACACAATGAACCTCCAATATACGGGATGGATCTTACGAGGACCACAGTTAGCTAATCTTCAATCATTCACCGAAACTCACTAACGGAACAAGGAAGCGTAATGTGTGGTTTGACTTGGATGGTTCATACCCAAGTCCGTTTGTTGTGTTAAGTGGGAGATACACATTCCCTTGAAGTCGCGGAATCACTAGATATCATTGACGGGTGATGATCTAGGAATAAAATCCTTTGGCCATAGGTGGGAGATACGAGTTCCCGAAAGTCTCGGAATATACTGGATACGCTGGCAGGCGGGATCCTGGAACAAATCTTAACACATGTAATTTACTCGCCCTTATCTCGGGGAGTTTGGAGAATCGCTCGTTTAGGAGTCGATCGGAAATGAATATTGGAATGAGAATGATGACCTTGTGATGGTAAATGTTGTTGTGCCCCCTTGGGTGAGCCAAGGTGGGAGAAGATGATAAAATGCGTAAATCCAATATTTAATATCAATTACAATCTTATGAATCCAAAATCATACCAATGAACATGAGAATGAGGTAATTATGAGAGATGTGGATATCTGGGTTCCTTATGGGTGGTTGTAGTTGTTGACCGTGTTTTGACTGTGGTTGGGTTGAGATTAGTTGCGATTGAGTAACGAAGTTCGTGTGTCCCTTAGTAGAGTTCCCTAATGATAATGTTTACTCTGGAGACGTGGTTTGTGGTTTGGATGACACTTTACTTGTTGACCTCGGAGATACTCTTAGTCTCACGTTACTTGGGTGTGTGCGTGTGTTGTGCCTTCTCCTTGACTGGCTTATCTTTGTTTGTGGCACTTAGGGTCGCATTCGTGCATGCTTTGTAGTAGTTAGTTGTTAGCTCACTGAGCCGTGTTTTGCTCAGACCCTCTTTCCTCTCTCTTTTCCAGGATTGTATTGCAAGGTTTCTCTTACAGGTAGATTGGAGCTTGTGCCAGTAGCTGGTTCCTTTTTGAGCTGCGGCCTTGGCTCTCTTGTGCTTTGTTCTTCTATTCAGTTTTCAGGTTGTAGCACTGTTGTAGCTGTATCTTTCTTTTACATTTGTAGCGAGTAGTCTAGTTGTACTTTCCTTCTTGTACTCTTTCAGTTTGTATATTGTATCAATAATAATATAATGAGAATTTCAATTACAATGCTACTGTATAGTAACCGTTAACTCCCTAGTATTTATGTTTAATGTACTTCAAAAAATATATATATTAGAAATGTTTTGCTTAAAAACATGGGGTGTTACATCACATCTTATCTACAAGGACAACAAAATAAAAATACACAATTATCTCATCACTTTTATTAAATCATAAATATTATTTTAAGTGTTCCTGCAAAAAATAGGGTAATTAAATAAATTTAAGTATTTTATTCAATTATTTATACTTTTATTCAGAAATTTTAGGCTTTTAGG
>NMUG010013869.1:0-10005 GCA_002855965.1 Monotropa hypopitys
TCTTTTTATATTAATAGAGAAGGATATAAATTACATCAAGACCCCTAGACATGGGGGTTTATTACAAAACATAAAAATAATAATAAAATATTAACATTATGAGTATTCCAACAACCTCAACTCTCCTATGCTGTGAATTAAGTGTGCCAGCATATGCATCAACCTCTTGAGAGTCACTTTACTACAGTAAAGAGGATATTAAGATATGTGAGAGGGTCTGTTGGTCAAGGGCACTTAACAAATGGGTCCTCTCTGCAACTTACTGTATTATTTGATGCAGACTGGGCTGGGGATGCCCTTGACAGGAGGTCCACAAGAGACGACTGTGTATTCTTAGGACCTAATCCTATTTCATGGTCTGCCAAGAAACAACACTGTGGCTAGGTCCTCTACTGAAGGTGAGTACAAAGCATTAGCGAATGCCACAGTTGAGGTGCTTTGGCTTGCTCACATTCTTAAAGACTTACAGTATCCACTTGCCTCTCAATTACCCATCATTTGGTGTGACAATATATCTGCCATATCCTTAGTCTCGCACCCTGTATTTTATGCTCGTACGAAGCATGTTGAGGTTGATTTCCACTTTGTTTATGAAAAAGTGGTGAATAAGCTTCTTCTGGTTCAGTTTGTTTCTTCTACTTATCAGGTTGCTAACATTCTTACGAAATCTCTTCCAATTCCACGTTTTCATTTTCTAAAGTCCAAACTGCAGCTGTTAGACATCCCATCTTCAGTTTGCGGGGGTGTATTGGATGGAAAGTCTTCAGATTCTGTTATGTGTGCATCTTCCACGTTAGCTGTTAGTGTGTAACTATATCACTATATGTAACTAACTGGGCTGGACAAGTTAGCTTCTCAGCTATATAATGCTGAGTCTCACTTGTTTTGTTGTTAAGTGAATGAATTACTTCTCTTTAAAATATAGTTATATTCATAATACTGTTAGTTATTCCTTTTTTTTTCTTGCAGCTAGGCATCAATCCTGCAGCTGATAATCCCATTGCAGAGAATCCATGGGATGCGCTGATTGCTCGTATGTTGTATTTATTTTCGAATGAGGTAGGTTTCTTATAAAGTACAACAAAAACTAGCTTCCGTTTTACATAACAAGAAACTTTCTTCAGTTCCATTGTTGTGTTGAAGTAAATGTACTGTTTATTCAGCTTATTTAGATAAACATAGTTGACACCTTGACCATTTGCATTAATGCTTTTAGATCTGTGTTTGTCTTGTTGCAGTTTTTTTCCTGCCTGTCGAAACTCTTTTGGTTTTGTGTTGCTTGCCGTTTCAACCCTCAAAAATTGTGGACATTGAAAGTGTCTATGTTAAATAGAAATCCAGGATTTGAAAAAATGTTTTTTTTTTTGAAAAGTAAAATTTTATTAAAGAATTACAATATGATACAGCCTTGGCAGCTTATGGCAAGGATTTGAAAAAATGTTAAAAACTAATTTTTTTTTGAAGGAAACAGACAAAATACTATTAACCATAAATAAAAAGGCTTTTGCCCCCACAGAAAATATGAAACGAAAGAAAGAAGTGGGACAAAACTAAACCTTGAACTATGAATCATAGTTGCACGAAGCGGGAGCGGGTGCAGGGGAGTGAGAGGATATATCATAATCTAAGATTGGGCGCGTCTATAAGGGCATGTGTGTATATATGGATATGGATGTAAAGTATATGTATATGTATGAAAGATATTGCTTTTTTGCTAATCTTGGTAAACATGTATATTTGCAATTCATGCATTTGTCTATATTGTTTTGGTGAATATAAGTAAATGTTATGTTTCTACTAAGTACTTGCGTAAATTTATGTTCAGTACTTTTCTAGGGTCTTATCATTACATCATATTTTCTTGTTTCGTGTTAAAGCATCCAATTCAAAATCAATTGGCAATTGAGTGGAAAGACTGCCAAGGCTCATACTAGTTTTGGTAAATTTATGTTCAGTACTTTTCTAGTGTCTTTTCATTACATCATATTTTCTTGCTTTGTGTTAAAGCATCCAATTCAAAATCAATTGGCAATTGAGTGGAAAGACTGCCAAGACTCATATACTAGTTTTGGAGGTAATAATTAACTAATGTGGGACAAACTCTAATACTCTCTCGGTCGTGCAACCTCTGACCCACACGTGCAGAGTTAATAAATGGATCCGTAACAAATGATCACAATGAAATAACGGATCCATAATACACAGATCACAAAGAAACAAGGTGCCTTTAAGGCACAAACAACGGGAAAGTCAATAAAGAGAGTTGTACAAAAGCCTCCGAAACTCTAACTCTAATACCATGTTAAAGCATCCAACTCAAAACTAATTGACATCAAGTGGAGAGGCTGCCCCGACTAATATACTAGTTTTGGAGGTAATAATTAACTAATGTGGGACAAACTCTAACACTTGGTATTTTCCCCCTTCCAAACAATGTTCATAGTTTTCTATTTGTCCCTACTAGAATTTTTTATTTGTGAAATAGTTAATTTGAAGTACCAACAAAATAAATAAATAAAAGAGGTTTACTTAGGTTATGAAATATGCTTCTCTTTGGAGTTATGCTACGAAATATAAAAATAAAGATAGAGAACTAATTAAACGACTAACATTAAAACATAGAAAGAGGGATGCCAAATTACTAGTAGAAAATATGAGTTCTAGTGTATAGTTAGGGCATATTTGGTTTAATTTTTAAAAAATAGATCAAACCGTGCCTAAGAGGCTAGATGAACACTAAAGATTTGACATTAACTAGATCGATAAGATACCCTTGAATTTATTTTGTTACTATTTGAGATATATAAAATACAATATTAATAATTGTATATATTGATTACTATTGACATTAACTATACAATATTAATAATTGTATATATTTGAGACATTAACCAGCCATACCCGTATTTTTTTAAGATTTTGATGTATTCGTAATGTATCGTACCCGTATGCCATATCCGTATTGGTGCTTCGTAGGTAAAAGATTTCGACGGTGATAAGAATAATGTTGTGTAGCTTTTGCAAAATTAGCAATACAGATGAAGATATTGTGAAAGTTTAGGGAAATAAATACCCAAGGCCTACTATTTTAACATTTTATATAGTTTTGTTGTATACGTGTCTTATAAAATACAGGAATTGCTCCCACTTCGGTTTTTTTTTCTGTTTGTTCTTTTTTCTTATCCTTGGTCTACTAGTTGTTGGCTGAAGAGTGGGGTACTTTAATAGAGGGCAAACTTGTTTTCTATTATATGACTACTCTTTCCAACCTTCCATGTTTCCCAGAGTGTGTAAGCTGGAATGGATATCTCTCTTGAAAAGTTGACCAATTCAACGTGCAACTCAGCCTTTCTTACGTAAACTTGCATAGGTGATGGTTCATTTTCCACTGTTGATGAAAATGTTCATTTCAATAACTAGTTGGTTTGATTTCTTTGTCTTGCATGATTTGTGTGGGAGAACGTACGAGCAAGCTCCAGTCATTCTGGTTATTAAAATCCCAATCATTCAGATGCGACTTCTGCTTGCACGGTTCATGGTTCTTTTAATTGAATGACTTGATGAAAAACTGTCAGCTAGCTTATGCATGGTGTTCTATTAGCTACAATTTCTTCTGGATGTACTCTATGGTATGAGGAAATTTGTGTTCAAAAAATTGAGCATGTCATTTAATGCAGTTTCTCATTAATCTTGGGATATGTTAACCACCTGTACTTGATCAGTGTGTTTTGGACAATGGAAGTGTAGATTGACAATGTTTTGCTATTTGTGTCATTGGTGAAGTTCCTTTCATCTCATCATCC
The DNA here is from genome assembly GCA_002855965.1 of Monotropa hypopitys. Classification (NCBI taxonomy): domain Eukaryota; kingdom Viridiplantae; phylum Streptophyta; class Magnoliopsida; order Ericales; family Ericaceae; genus Monotropa; species Monotropa hypopitys. The sequence goes on from NMUG010013869.1 coordinate 3,804, forward strand.
CCTGAGCTGTCACTTCAGAGCAACTTTGCAGAGAGAGGGGCATCTCAATGGTTTAGTTCCAATATCCGTCCTTGCCGTCTATGATGCAAAGCTCAATAGTTTGTGTAAAAGCATAAATCCAAAGGTCGAGTCAAATCCTCTGTTGGTTATGTCACTTATGCTGAAGGCCGCTCCACGATTGTCTGGTTCGGTGTCTACTCATGAAGATCTGCTTTCCCTGCAGAGAGAGAATCCATACCCTCCTGAGATTATGCAGACTCTAGTCGATCAACGATCGAGCTTGACTGGAAATATTGGGATTTTATCTATCCTTATTCCTTGCTCAATCGAAAAGACTGTTGTGCCTTTAATGCTTAAGTTTGCCTCAAATGACTATTACCTGGATGTTATTGCTCGAAAACTTGGTTTAAGTGATGCTTCTATGATTTTGGTTTCCAGGTAATGAGATTATAAATTGAAGTATTTTGGTTAATACAAATGTTCTTCTTGAATATCCTTGTGGTGATTCTAATTGCACCATCTTATGCCTCCCCACACCCCACACCCCTATCATGACAATGACCCCTTAGAGAGTGGGTGGGTTGTCAAGAGAAATAAGTAGTTAGAATAGGCCTAGTGTTTATGAGAATTTCCCGTTTTCTAAATACACACCCTATTGATTCTTTTCCCCAATTTTACTGGATGCATTAGAGTGCTATTTGGTGGATTTTCATCCTTATGACCGTTCCATATGGACATGGAGTTGATCCAGAGGACTATTCCACTTGTGTTTTGCCTTTGTAGCTGCTCAATTACATATTTGACACGAGACTGCAATTGGACAAACCGGTGTTTACATAGCTGCGGCTAATGGTCAACTTACAGTCACCATAGAATTGTTGTTCTTACATTTTCTTGATTTCGTGAGCCCATACTTTATTATGCCTGTGCTTGGATTTCACATGTGCTGGTTATCCATGTCATGTAAGTGGAGATCATATAAAGGTATTCATCAATCCATTAACTCACATCTTTCACATGGGAAATGAACGAGGAACTTTCACATGGAATGAATGGATTGGACTACTCTTTTACTGCGATAGAGTTTATTTATGTTGTCTGTGGGAAGCATGGAAAGAAACCATGTCTAGTGGTGGAATTAGTGTGCTGGAACTGTGAATACATTTCTTGGAACATAGTCTCATTTAGGTTCTTCCTAAACCTGGCTGGGTGGGGACTCAACACGCTCAGTTGAATTTCCTTACCTAAGGAGGATGACTCCTTGCCTTTCTCTGTCTGGACTGCTGTGTGCTTTATGAGTATCTGTTTATTTGAAAAAACTATACATTTTCTTTTACAGGACTATTGGCAAAGCTTCATCAGAGATGAGATTGTACTTTTGTGCTCCCAAGTCATGCCTGGGGGATCCGTCATCAGGACTGCTGCAGTCAACAGAAGCTGCTTATTCCGAAGAATCTTTAAATAAAAGAGCAAGTTACTTATCTGGCCAGCTTATATATGGTGATGCAGTTTTGGCATCTATTGGATACAAATGGAAGTCTAGTGGCCTCTTCTCTGAAGATGTGTCCTTGCGCACATATTACAGGTCTTGTTTTGACCATTTTCTAATGCATTGCCCCATATGCACCCTTCAACGGTTGCACTCCACACAAAAATCTGCAGTATTAGTTGGTTCCAATCGTTTTCATCTTTTATAATTCAAAACTATGATTGGCTTACTTTTTTCAGTTTCATCTGTCTGGAATGAGAGAAGAGTGGCTGCTCATTCATAGCTCTCTGAAAATTCATTTTATGCATACTTACCCCAAGTATTCAATCACCATACCCTTTGATCCTAGAAGTTTCATTTCCTTACACATGTATTCGAGCTGTACCCATACCCGTGCCCTCTTATTTTAAGATTTTGCCATATTTAGGTACCCTCATAGTACCAGTACTCGTACACGTAGTGCACATGCAATATGTTTTGTCAATATAAAAATAATGGGTTGCTAGGCTTTATTAAGGGTATTATGTTTCTCTTGTTCCTTGTCAACAATCCTGTATGGTTCTTGTAAGTTATTTTGCCAAGCTGATGTGATTTAGTAATTCTCTGAAGTTAGGCTTTGTCGAAGGCCAAGCAGTGAGAGTGAGGGAGTTAGTCACGTATTTTAATGATTGATCTTGTAATGAAAACTAGTTTCAGGTTCACATGCTTCTAAAAAGAAAATTAACTTCATGGTCCGGTGAAGGTTCGGAAGTAATCTTGGCCCACAGTTACTTTATTTCGTGCTGTTTGTTTTCCTTATATCTGCTTTTAAGCTAAATTAGAGCTATCATTCACGAATTAATTATTGCAAGTCCTTTCATAACAAGACATAACTGCAATTTAAGGGTAATGCATTAGTTCTCCGATCATTGTAGTGCTTTTCGTACTGTATGATATCCTTGTAGATTAAGGGGAAAAGTAATGGAGCCTCTTTCTACCAATTTAAATAGCAAACACGACAAAGAAAGCTGGTGACCAGCGCCAATCAGATTTTTGATACTGATACTTCAAGAAGGTCGCTATCGTTTTCTGAAATTTTCTCTGTATCACCATCCCTTTGAGCTGGTCACCACCGGCATGTTATATGCAACATGCTTGTAGTGTGAATTCCTTTCTTTATCATCCAGTTTGAAATTCTATTATGTATCTTGGATGGTGAATGGTTGTAATACTACTGTCATAAAATTTATGTGTGATCTGAAGCAGTCCGCAACAGAAAACTAATTTGAATGCATTGCTGTTAAAATATGGGAGCATTGTGTATGTTTATATATATTTTTTGAAAAGGTGTATGTTTATATATTGTATGGGGTCTTTATGTAAATAGGTTTAGTAGATAGGGTTTTATTGTTATTTTCTCTTTTGTATATGCTATATATGATTGTAATTTGGTGTGAGATATATGAAAAAGTAAGTGTTTGCTTTCTCACAATTGCAATGGTTTTCTGCTTTGCAGTAATTTATCTTTATCAATCACACATTACTTCGTTTTCCCTGGACTGAATACGCATCTCATCTCAGATGAAAGCATCACACCATCATGAAATCTGTCAGTCACAAAAGATCTTCGTATGTGCATTGTTTAATGGTTACAAGTAACTTGTTTTGCAGGATATTTATTAGTAAAACACCCAGTGGACTTTACAAGTTATCCAGAGATGCAATACTTGCAGCAGAGTTACCTGGAGCATTCACTTCACGAACCAATTGGAGGGGTTCATTCCCAAGAGATCTCCTCTGTACATTCTGCCGTCAGCACTGTTTATCTGAACCTGTCTTCTCTATCGTGAGTAATCCCCTGGAATCATTTCCCGAGTTTCCAGGATCAGACAAGAAGTTGAAGGTTACCGAGTCAGGCAACCAAGTAACAGACGAAGGTGTTAATGATATTGGTGGTAGTAAACGGGCGGGATCTAGAGAGACATTTAGTTGTGGAGTAAAAATATTTTCCAAGTGTCAAGACTTGATTGTTGAGTGTTCACCAAAACAATCATTTAAGAAGCAGGATGATGCCTTTCAGAATGTTTCTTTGAGAGTTCTCTCATGGTTTAATAAATATTTTGAGAAGGTGGATATGGATTTAGAGGAGCTGATCTCTTATGGAGACGTTATTGACGTTCAATTTGATTCCCAACTCTTCATGAAAGAGTTTGCTATGGACGTATCAGTGTACACGTACACCCTTTGGCAGAGCATTGGGGTTCAAGAAGAAACAGTTTTAGAATCAGCTTGTATAGCTCAGCTAAATGGCGTGCTGGGAGATACAGTGGGCTCTATTAACATCGAAGGTCCAGACTCTGGAGCATCTCCATCCAATGGTTCTTTAGCATGTATTGTCTATTCCATCTGTTTGGTTACAGGAGGAGAATATGCGAAAGAACTCGTTGAAAGCAATGAAGAATTCGAGTTTGAGATAGGGTCTGGTTCTGTGATTCCCTGCCTTGAATCAGTTGTGGCACAGATGTCTATGGGTCAGTCTGCAAGGTTTACTATGAACCTCCCTCCTCAAGCGTTGATTGTAGCTTCAGCTCGTGATTCTTCATTAATTCTTCCAGTATTAACTCCGAGTGAGTTCTCTAATTTTGTTGATTTTACTAAGTTTCATTGCATTAGTTAGTTATCTGCACCAAGAAATGTTGAGATTTCCTTGTTCAACTACATATTACATTGTCACACTCACGTATGTGCACGAGTTGAGAAATACCAATATTATCCACCATGTGATTAGTGTGTAATGTCATATTGTCCAGTTACAAGCTATGTTACATGCCTTGCGCATCGGTGTTGTGCGGATATGTCCGGTGTCGGATTCCTACTTTTTATTTTGTGGACAACACGCCACATTAATCAAAGTTCCAAGTATATTTGTTTTATTTTCTAGGAGAAATGGTGTCTACAATGTGCCTTTTGCTAGGAGTTCCATCGACAGTTGATGGTAAATTCTTATCGCGGATTGTGCTTATTAGGTAAACGTCCAACTAAACATGTCGGACATGGGTCCCGTACCCGTAACTTACTTCCCAGCATCCGACACAGGGTACTTTTTACATATAGAGGAGTCTATGAAACATAGATCATTAGGGTAATTGACACGTGAATCACTTTAAAGAAGAATCATGGACAATGAGGTGGTCTATTTGAGTTCCTGGTTCTGGAGGGAGTGGAGATGCATATCACTTCAATGTAGAATCTTTATCCTCGTATTTACTTGGCAGGAGGCTGCAGCTTAGAGTGCACCACAACTCTGTTGCGGGTGACAGAACCTTTGGAGGACAGAATGGAGCAGGCTCTATTTAGCCCCCCTTTATCAAAGCAACGTGTAGATTATGCAGTGCAACATATTAAAGAATCTCAGGCTTCTTCTTTGGTTTGTGTCCTAGCATTTGTGCTGACTTCCAAAACTTATCTTAAGGGTTAAGGTTGATTTATGGTTTTGTTGCAGGTCGATTTTGGATGTGGCTCTGGAAGTCTACTGGAATCTTTGTTAGAATACCCAACTTCTCTGGAGAAAATTGTTGGCGTCGATCTTTCTCGAAAGAGTCTTGCCCGTGCTGCAAAGGTCTAAGATATTTTATATCTTGAGTTTTGAGTTAGTTTCTTCTTGTTCTTTAGATTTTCATGTACAGAAACTGAAGGGAAGTATAAAGAACATGGTGCGAATCGGATTCACAAATTAATTTGTGCCCTTCAAATATTCCATTCATCACTTTGGTATGGCCCCGGCCTTCTCCATTTCTGCTTGAGACGCTGTGTGGCAAAAAGAACTAACGTTTTGGTTTCCATTTGGTTATGCTTAAGATTCAGGAATCATGCATCGTTTTTCAGCTTTCTTTTATCTTTGTTTATAAATAGTGTGAGGGTGGGTGATTTAATATAGTAATTCTCTTAGAATGTTTCATTTATGCTTAACACTCAGTGACAGCTACTACTCTCTTTGGACTATGCAGATACTCCATTCAAAACTAAGTACAAGTTTCCATGCTACTGCAATAACTACCTTTATCAATTCCGTGCTGCTGTATGATGGTTCCATCACAGATTTTGATTCTAGGTTGTATGGGTTTGACATTGGCACTTGCTTAGAGGTACTTGATTCTCTTTCTAATCCATAAATGCTGCTTAGATAGAGAGTTTTTTTAGTAAATACATCTAATGGTATCTTTACAACCATTCCTTGACTTTTCATTGTATACTTCAAAGACATGTGGATTTTAGACAGTCACATTTCAATTATATGAAACATTTTCCTTTTTCTTAATTTCAAAACCTTAGTGGAGTCGTATAGGGTACACGAGGGCCTGTGGATGATTGCGTGTATGTCACTTACAGAAAATAACTAAGTTATGAGAAATAGTTATGATCATGGAAATATTTGTTGTCCCCCACATGTCCTTTTTTTAATGAAAAGGACATGTACACCCCTAACCTATCACATTGAAAAAAAAACTACTGTGAGTTTGTTTTAAGAAAAGAAAATGTAACCTACCTTTCTTCTTTAATGTTTATTTTTTATTAGAGTTCAAAATGTTAACTTTGATCGATTTTGCACAATTATTTATGCATCTTATAGTTAGTATTTGAAATAATGTTCTTGACTTAATGCAAACTATTGTTTTTTATCTTGCACCTGTATTTTATCGACGAACGGCACATGTACATCACTAACCTATCGTA
>NMUG010013870.1:0-10005 GCA_002855965.1 Monotropa hypopitys
TTACTACTCAGATTCAAAAATTTGAAATCTCCAAAATCCGTAGTAACTAGTTTACTACTCGTATTTTCAATTCCAAAATCCATGGTAATACCTTTCAATAATTATTGCTCGGATTCAAAATTTCCATTTCAAAACATTCGTAGTAATACCTTTCTAGGATTACTACTCGGATTTAAAATTCTAAATTTCAATTTCAAAAGTCTATGATAATACTTTTCTATGATTATTGCTCAGATTTAAGTTTAAAAATTCAGTAACACCTCCATATGGTCATTTAAAAAAACAAATTTCATGACACATTTTTTATGGTTAACATCTTCAAAATCAGTTCCTCGTCCGGAACATTTTCAAAATCGACTCCTCCAAAATATCTTCGAAATCATTTCCTAGTCCAGAACATTTTCAAATCGGTTTCTCCATCTAGATTCATGTCAAAATAAAACTTTTCAATAATTAAGAATTTTCACAATCGAACTACATTTGGTTTGATTCCCTTCAGGGATATGTAGGCATTCTTAAGGCCCGACCACTATCAAAAAAAATTCAAAATCCCCCAAAATAAAATTCTAAAATCTCAAAAAAAAAATATTTGCATGCATATATCTTTGCTATCACAGGTATATCCAGTAAATCAATGTCCAGATCAAGTCAGAAAACTTTTCTAAAATCCAGTTGAATATAAGACAACATCAAGTATTCCGCAAAAATATCAGAAAAAGGAGTTATGTGTCAAAATTTACGCATCCATTTATCTTTTAATATATTTTCTATGCAAAAATATTCAAAAAGGGGAAGGTGTTGATACCCAATTTTGACCCAACCTCAGAAGTCAACAAATTGGTCAAACGAGACTCCGAGCAAATTCGAACACAGTTGTAGGATGTCAAGACTTCCCACAAGCAGTGCCAACGTCAGCTAGTGACAATGTATCAATCAGCAAACATCCGTAGATTGTTAAGGAACGTTTACCCAAAGGCAGAATTTCAATTCAACCTGAGGTTCAAGACAAACAGTAATCGGACGACCGACAAAGTTCCTCTCTGCATGCTTTATGCTCTGGAATCAACATAATTTCACACGAGCATCCAAAATCACGTTTAGGAATGAAAAGTCGACAACATTTCCATTACTAAGAAGCCTATGTGAAAATTAAATTCATCCGATCAAAATTCGAAATTCAGTCGAGTATAAAAACCAATTTGTTTATTTTTCACTGTGACAGCGAGCCGACATCGAAAATCGGCAAATGCAATTTCTACAGACATCATTTGCAAAGACAGACATTATCTACTAATTACATTCGACGAATAAAGAGCAGTTCAAGGCATATACCCGAAGCATCCACTTATGTTTAAAGAAAAAGGCCGGTTTCCAAAGTTTTTCCGAAAAGTGTCCGGATTAATTCCACGATATTTTCTAAATTCATGATTCGACTCAAGCATCGCAAATATCTACTTTAAATTTTCAGATACAGAGCCAAGCACAGGGCCGAGCAAGCGCGAACCAAACTTCCGGATCAATTTCAGGACCCGAGAAGACTTTTGGAATTCATTTATATTTTCATTTATTTTGATTTTTAGTTTTGATCCGAATATATGATGTATCTCTCACCCAAAGGCCAAGCCAAAACATCAAATCACACTTTCCCATGCACTAGCTATTTTAAAATCAAAATCTCAGCATATCGCATCTATAGATGCGACATGGTTTGACCTATATAAACCCCTCTCTTCCGCTTGGTAGAGGACCCCTTGATCATTAAAGATCCAACACTCACTCCAGAGCAAAATCCCTTCGGGCTTAACCTTAGTTCAAACTAAAAATCATTCAAAAAATCATCCAAAACCACCTCAAATCCTTACCAAACTTTCTCAAGCCTTTCAATCCTTCAACCAACCCCAAAGTTCATCTATTAACACCTTCCTCAAGCCAAATTCCAGCCACCAAAAATCTTAGCCAACAAGTTCAAACCACAAAAACTTCCAACCTATCTACCAAAGATCCCGAAAATCAACCAAGCCTAGCCGAAGCTCTACCGGTTTTTCTATAGAATCCATTTTCTTTCTTGACTTATTTCTTTGAACATTTTCTCGGTAGAACGTTCTAAGTTATAGTTTAGTATTAGTATCGGTTTCAATCCGGATACTATACTTCATTATAATTTACAGAACTTACCGTTAAAAATTTTGCTTCCGAAAGTGTAAATAGCCAAGGTAAATAAAGAAAACAATTTTGTATCTTTGTCTTATTTATTTTCTTATTTTCTTCTTCTTTTCTCTGCAGCGATGTAAACATCAAAGCGATGAAGAACGGTTTCATAATATATCCCGGTAAAATCGGCACATGTATGGCTATGCCTATTTCGATGCCGTTTACCGAGAAAATTGTGAAAATGTCTCTTTGACCTATCTAATATATAATCACCTATAATAAAGAAGACGATCATTTATGTCATTCTCCTCATTAAAACTTAAGAACGAAAACTAAAACTTAATCAAATGTAATTTAATTAACCAAATAGAATGGTCATAGGGCAACTAACACCTAACCTAGGGAGAATTGACTTCACGGAAGTCAAGAGGTGAATTAGGAGCAAAGATTCGATTCCATTAAGACACTGCATTAAACAATGGAAGTGACATAGCTAAGGGCATGGATTGTGCCGAATTGACGACAACCCATCGAATAGATAACAACTTTCAATTTAGACCAAAGACGTGAACCACATTTTCCAAGATCCTAAATAATCTCAAGACAACCAACAATCAATAGAAGAGTGGATTAAAGGTGACTTAGTCCAATGGTGCATTTTATCGAGCACTTGGCGGGACATAGCATCAAGCATTGTATGTACCACAACAATGGCCACACACAATTAAGGTGGTAACAACACCAAGCCAAGACCAAACGTAGGAGCATAAGGGACCTCAACCCACTCACATGCAAGTTCATAATATGGTGAAGCCGGTACTACCCTAAGTCAAGGAGTGCTAGCCACTCCATGACCACACCAAGGAGGCTAGCCCTCCATACAACCTACAAACACCATGGAAATACAAAGAACACACATTAACTTAACACAAGACATGAAATAAATTACCTTAATAAAGAGATAAAGGAAGTAGATATAACATTAAAGAAGAAAAGACTTACAAAATAGCCATGGAAGATGAAGGAAATCTAGAGAGAAGATGGAGGGAGGTAGAGAGAGAAGCTCTCTCCTCCCAAACCCTAAAGGATACTGAACATATGAAGTAAAGTATGTCCAAAACGTTCACATAAAACATATATATAGTCCCCATAGTCTAATGACTCAAATACCCTTAATTTCCCACTTAAAATTCACCCAGGATGAGTTTGCACCGGTTGGGGAAAGTTGTGCACTGGTGCAACGATGCTCTGATGGATTGGGGATGATGTGAACCGGCTGGGGGTGCTTTTCACCGGTTAGAGATGATGTGAACCGGTTGGGGAAGGCCTTGAACCGGTTGGGAAAGGATTTTGGTTGGTTTCCAAGGTTCTAGTCTTTACCGCATGGTCCCGGAAGTTGATTTGATGGCCGTTTCCTCCTAGAACTTCAATTGTACTTCATTGTATGAACTATTGGCCTTGAGGCTAAGCTTCCATTGCATTTCTATGGGCTCCACAAGATGTAGGAATATGGTCCACAAGTCTCAGAAATCACTAGGGCATCCGAATGCGTCAAAGGGTAGCCAAATGACCTGTAATTCGACAAACCACTAGGAAACAAGATAAACATGAATGTGAACATAGAATGAGCGAATTAACAAGTAGAAAACAATATGTAGGAAGTAGGACTAGGCCAAACAAATAACTAACAAACTAAAAAAATACATGGATAGGTCCTTTAAATCCCCGGGTGGCCCCAGTAGGACGAATAAGGTCTCGTGAAGGGTTTCAGCAATGATCACCAACAAAACGTGATGAATCACAATCACATAGAATCCAAGATATGCAAGTCAAACTCCAAACAAAAGAAAGGAAAGTGGATCCTCAAAAATACAAGTGGGTAACCAAAGTTCAACATGTTAGCAATGCAAAAATAAGTCATGGCACCCAAAATCTAACGTGTGTGTAGGCAAGGCTAATTGTCGCAAGTAAGACACAACTCAAAAGTCAATCCGGATCGAGCTTCGACTTCAAATACTCACCGTGTCATGCACTAAAAAATAAGACTCGAAACATGGGTGCATATACTAACTCTCGTATGTACGGACAGAAGATATATATAATAAGCCAAAACATTCTGCACAATTTGACACGAAAAGTAAGCACAATATGGTGGGAATGATCTCATGACAAGGAAATGCTAAACAAAGGGAATATGTCCGCAATCAACATGTACACGAAATTGTTGAACCAAAGATCAAATAGGACTTCCATCGGTGATAGCGGTAGGTAGGGGAAAGTGTATCGGGTAAAAGGGTATAACAATGTATGCTTGAGAATAAACGAAGTACAAATGTAGAGGGCAAATCGTCCCTCGCCAACTAAAATCCACCTCAATGTCCTTTGCTTTTCAACTACGCCATATTCAATTTTTTTTTCAACCACCGATACATCCCATAAATATAAAGACAACATGTCTTATCAATTACAAATGAATGGGTGACCCCCCAACTTATTTGGTTCCCAATGTTTTTGAACATTTTAATGATTTTTCTAGGGAAGGAGGGTTACACCAACAATGAATACAAAGCACAAGTACACCACCTTATCTCTCCAAGTACAACTCAAAATACAATACAAATGAATCAACCTATTCTCAAGGCACAAGATATGGAAATATAGGCTCAATCAAGAAATAGGTTCGAATGATGGCTCAAAGGGGCAAGCAAGGGATAATATGTAACAAGGAACGATCCGGTCCAAAATGTCAAAAGAATTGCCTAAAATCCTCTCCCAAGTCCAACAATAACCGTGCATGCAAACCAAAAATGATGTGTCGATGATAGTGGATTCCCAATGCATAGAGACAAAAATAATAAGATCAATCAACGAGTAAGATTATTATTCGTGACAACAAGAGTTAATGTGACACCAATCCAAGAAAAAGTATGGCACTAAGCTCACTCGGGTATAAGTCTCCACTAAACAAGCCATCAAGACAATCGAGATGCAACTCACAAGCGACTCAAACCTAAATGTTCGTGAAGTGCAATGGGTTACATAAAGTTGCCAAGACAAATTTTTCCAACAAGCTAGCAAACCGAACAAAAATGCCCCAACGAGTCCAACAAGGCTCGAGACAAACCTACTCATGTAAAAAAGTAACAACTCACAACATCTCAAAAGAACCATGCAAAGGTGATTCACGTTTTATTCTACTAACTAATGACCGGGTCCGTAACGTGGACAATGTGAGATATACTTTATCCCTGCCTCAAAAGGAGAAGGAGACAAGCGGCTATACTAGACCGACGACACAAAATTTTTTAATTTTTCAAGACTCTAGGATGGGACTAAAAGTAAAAAAATAAAAGTGAAAAATTAACCAAAGACTCAAAGGACAATGTACAAACATGGACATGCGTCCCATCCCCCAACTTGAAATGAGCACGTCCTCGTACGAGGAAAACTAAAAATAAGAGGGAGAGAAGTGTACCCCAAGGGTGGAAAGAAAACCACCTGATAACCATTACCTCATGTGTAGTGCACAATGCTCACAAAACCAGGCAAAAAGCTAAGAACCCTGCAAACTACAAGACCAACTCCACTACAAGGCAAACGGTTAGTCCAAAACTTGCTTGCTAATGGAAGCCAAGCGTGCAACACATATTATTTTTTTGTATTTTAGCATAAAAAGGACAAAAGAAAGAAAAATAAACTAAAGGAAAATAAAAAAATATCAATGGCTCAAAGACTAGGCAAGAACCGGGACGATGACCCTCCAAAAGTGATGATGAGATTAATATTTCATAAGGGGCCATACCCAAGGGTGAAACATATCGCCCCCGGCCGAAAATATTGAAGCCGCCCAATCCAAGTGAATAGGTACTTTGAATATACCGGGGCTTGAAGGCACTTCAAAAATACATGACCCCTCATCCTACCACTACGATCAAAAACAACTCTCAAAGCCTTGACCAAAAGGATAGAACATAAAACATGACTCACAACGAGTCAGTCAACACCAAGAAAAACGATTTTTTTCCAAGATAGGCATAAGTGGTGGTAGTAGGGGCACACAAGAAAATATAGACACATCAACAAATGGCAATAAAGGCTCAACCGGAAGAATGGACTCCCCAAGAGTATCAATGTGAATGGGTGCAACAAGGGCACACTCAATGGACTATTGAGGAATACATGAAAAAGTAGGCTCAATGGCCAAAGTGTCAACAACATCCACAATTTCCCCACTCCTATGGCCCGCCTCTAACTCCTCATCACTCTCCACATCATAATGATTGGAAGGATTGCTTTCAGGAAGAGTGAGAGGAATATCATTTCTGCAATCGGGGAGTGTCCCCATTGAAGCTTGGGCCATAAGGAAGGAATAATTGATACCCACATCCGGAAGTGCAAGAAAATCAACCTCCTCGAGAGAAAGACAAGGCTCCTCCAAGGAGTCGGTGGGTTGGGCTAACTCGAAAGATGGAACAAGAAGGTCCTCAAGGCTTGAAGTTAGCATGAAAATTTGTGAAAGGATATCTGCATTGATGGTTTGTTGTGCGTGCATGAATTGATTGAGAGTGTCCTCCAATGGATCCGGTTATAGTGGTGGGTAATCATAAGTCTCCACCGGCAAATGAGGATCAAAAAAATCCATGGGTGACTCCAAATAAAACTCAGGTGGAGCCACCACATCAAGATGGGAACCCTCATTGGTAAAAGCATGGGCACTTTGAAAGAAATGCTGCAAAGTGTCCTCCAAAGCATTCGAGATCGGTGCATCCCATGAAAAAGGTTCCACAATGGACCATTGGTCCGGTTATTGGTTGGTAGGCTCTGGATAATAATGTTGTTGTGGAGACATGACATCGGGGTAAGCATAGGGAGATGGTTCATGATATTTCTCGCATTCCCCATAAAAATTAGAGTGGGGTTGCCACTCATGATACGAAGGTTCCGGGAATAGAGGTTGTTCCATGGCTCCCCAAGGGTAAGAATAATCATACGAAGGGTAGTCACCGGAAGCCATACGTAAGCAATGCAATTTTTTTCTTTTTGAATTTTTAATTTTTTTTTGTATTTTTATGAAATGGAATGAAAATAAAAAAAAGATAGATAGCAAAAGAAAATCTCAAAAGTAGCAAAAAGCTAGACTCAAACTACAACTCCTCGTCAACGGCGCCATTTTGCTAGAGCGATTCCCGCATCGTCGGAAACGGGTCTCGGAGACTAGACAAAAGATAATTTATAAAACACGAAACTACTACTCTAACTAGTAGAGTGACAAGTTCGAGGTCGAACCACAGAGAGTTGACAAAGTCTAGAGAATTTGCTAAGTTAAGAGGTTTGGATTTCGCCGAGTGTTAGCGGAAGGACGCTACCCTTGAATTGGTTTTGGTTTAAAACTTAAGAACTAAAACTAAAACTTAATCAAATGTAATTTAATTAACCAAATGGAATGGTCATAGGGCAACTAACACCTAACATAGGGAGGTTTGACTTCACGGAAGTCAAGAGGTGAATTAGGAGCAAAGATTCGGTTCCATTAAGACATTGCATCAAACAATGGAAGTGACATAGCTAAGGCCATGGATTGTGCCGAATTGACGACAACCCATCGAATAGATAACAACTTCCAATTTAGACCAAAGACGCGAAGCATATTTTCCAAGCTCCTAAATAATCTCAAGACAACCAACAATCAATAGGAGAGTGGATTAAAGATGACTTAGTCCAATAGTGTATTTTATCGAGCACTTGGCGGGACATAACATCAAGCACTGTATGTACCACAATAATGGCCACACACAATCAAGGTGGTAACACCACCAATCCAAGACCAAACGTAGGAGCATAAGGGACCTCAACTGTGAGACATGCATATCATTTTATGAATTATTGCATTAATTAAAGATTATTTAAGGTTAATTGAAATTATTTAAGATCAATCAAAAATTGTTTAAGACCCGATTAAAATTTTTATGGCAATCCGAGAAATAAATAAAGGACAATAAATTTTTTATAGATAATGTGAATAACCAATTTGGAAATTTACTGTCAATCGAATCAATTAAAGCTAAATTGAACTTTCGTGATTATCACAAATATCAATCATAATAATTAAAGTCTCGCATAGGCTAAAAGAACAAATTAAGGGCGAATAAAATTTTCGTGATGCTCGATAAAATTTATTATGAACAAATAAAAATTTTGCGATAATCAGAATAATTAATGGCGCGATCTATCGTGAATTAGGGGCTAGATCGAGAACTTTAAATAAATATAATGAGAAATAAATATAACGTATAAATTTAATCCTTAATTGCGAATACGAGCTTAGTTGACGTGAAATATTAAATTAAAGGTTGCGGAAATTAAAATACACAGAATTAAGATTTAAAATTTTAACTTTTAAAGATGTGGAATCGAATCATAAAAATATAAAATTTTCGGGTTTATGTGTAATATTATATATATATATAAAAGATACAAAATTAAATGTTAAAGAAAAAAAGAGATGATAATGTGGGGGCCACGTGCCCCCAACTTGCTACGTGTAGGATATACAAAAGAAAAGAGGTAGTAGATAAAACAACAAAAATTACTTGGAGGCCAGCTGCCCCTTCTTAATTTTTTTTTGCTACGTGATTGATCTTTGGACTGGTAAGTCAGCTGCTATGTTAGACAAATACAGAAGAGAGGGTAAGAGAGTTCGAGCTTGAAAGAGAAGGGGGAAACCGATTCAAGAAATAAGATTCTCATCGAAATCAAGGTAAATCAATTCTAAATCTTTTAAATTTAATTTGTTTTTCTTACTGTTATATATTAGGATTGTGTTATGATCTGATCTAAGAAGTCTAAATTGGAGATCTGATCTAAGAAGTCTAAATTGGAAATCATTTAAGAATCAGTTGAACTAAACTCCAAAAAACAGAGAAAAGAATGAAACCCATTTTCAAATGGGAAATCAAAATATTAATTCTATATTGTACCGAATTGAACAAATAAAAATTAGCATAATCATTCTAGGATTGAGTTAAGACGTTTGTTTGTTGATAAATTCGGTTATTATGTTGAGATTGAGAAGAAATTGAATGAAATAAAAAAATCGATAGAACAACAAACCCAGAACTCGAACAGAGTCAGCAGAAACTCCAGAAATTCGGAAAGGAAAAACACCCATTTAATTAGATTATTTTTCAAAACAAACTACGAGGTTTTTTTCGTTAGTATCGTAACTAGTTATATATGAAAATTTAGGACGTTTGGACGAGCGGTTTATGAGAAAATCACATTCGAACGCAATGGGGTCCTGAAATTCGAAAATCTGGAAATTTCGAGTTTAAACCGAAAAAACTAATATTAAACCATATTATTTTTTGAAATAAATTATGGGACTGTGTTGGTAATTGTATTAGAAGTTCGCACGTAAAAAGTTACGCCAATCGGAGTAATACATTGACTAAAAGTTGCATTTAAGCGTGACACTGTCCTTAAAAATATATATTCAATCAATTCATTATTTTTGATTCAGTTAAGGCGGGTCACAGATTGTCCGGAAAATATTGAATTAATAAAATAATAAAATTTCCATATAAAGAAATTGTTTTTAGTAAGGTCTGATGAAACAAAAAATAAAACAGATGATTATTTTGGAATCATTTTGTGCTCGAACGAATCTCCCTGGAATGCAGTAATATAAATATGAATAAAGAAAATAAGAAATAAAAATTAAATGAGAAATAAATATAATTATAAGAGATAAAAATTTGGGAATAATTTTATAAAATAAAGAATAAATAATTGATCAAATATTGAGATACAAAATGTTGAAAATTAAGTTTCGTTAATAATATTTAATTATTTTCA
>NMUG010013871.1:0-10006 GCA_002855965.1 Monotropa hypopitys
GGGCATCACTCACAGGCTCCTCCGTATCCAGTTCTGAAATTTCAGCACAATGTTTTAATTTTCAGAAAATATTCTGAAATTGAAAATTTACCATGAGTCATCCCAGCAAGTTCATTCTCCAAAAACTGCAGTTTCATTGTGTTCTTTTGAGTAAATAGCCTTTCAAGTGTCTCCCACACTCGTTTTGGCGACTTCTCATCACGAACATGCTCAATGTACTCTTTATTCGCAAAGCAAATAAAGCTTTGCCACACTTTATCTTCCATTTCCTTCGCGTCTCAGCATTCTGTGGAGTATCTTCTGGAATTACAGCTTCATCACCAGAGATCAGATCCCACAAATCCTGCCCTTGTAGATAGGCTTCCATGCATAGCTTCCAGTAACTATAATTGTTACCAACAAGCTTTTCCACAGAGGCATGAGAGGCACTTCTTCCCCCATTCATATTCATCTTCACAGAGTAATAAAATCAAACACTTGGTAGGTAACCAAGCTCTGATACCATGTAACAAATAAAAGACTGAAGAAAAAAAGAGAAGATCTGTGGGAAGCAACTTACTTTTATTTCTCAAAATGAAGAACTAGAAACTAGACGTACTTTTTAGTGCTGATTACATAGTCTATAAATACTGAGAACTCTCCTAAAAGCTCTCAACTAATTACAGAAGAAAATCAACATGCTTCTGTTTGTTATTCAACTAATTCCTAAATAAAAGGAAGGCAAAATCAAATCCCTAAACTAAAGGAAGACTAAAAACAACTTACATACTTATCCAACAAAATGAAATAATCGAGACTGGCAACAACAGTAAGTTGCACTAATTTGTGACAATACTATATGTTACAAATATTGTTCTAACCAAAATCATAAAACACAATTCTACTTCAAGTTCCAACCACATAACCACCCTAGCATAAAAAATCAACGTTCAATTGATACACATTAATATGTGTGAGAAGAGAAAAAGACTGAGAACAAGCATAGCCTTTGATAATAATATACAAAATGACTGTGCTCAGACTCGAACGCTCAGACTCGAACTGCATCACCAATTCTTACAACAAAAACCATCCCCAAAAGTATCTTACTGTCAGCACAGGACATAAACAATACTGCATTAACCAAAAACACATAAGCTAACCCAAATGTCCACATCATTAATCCAGGAGATATCATAAAACAGTAGCACATATCTCACTGAATAGTTCTGCAAAATTTCACGTATAACTAAAAAAATCAACGCCCAGCTAGGACACATTAATGAGTGTCTGAGAAGGAAAAAAGACGAGGACAAGTCTAACCTTTACTAATAACACGCAAAATAATTGTGCTCAAATTGACCTTAAGATTATTGGACTTAGTTTTTATTGACCTAAAGCAGATATTGAAGATATATTCCAAACTTCAGCCGGTACAATTCTTTACGAACATGCTAAATGTTCTCAGAGAATCCATAGGAAAGTGCTACTCCCTATGAATAACATCACAGCCAATCTTCTCAATGAATATGCAAATAAAAAATGCCACAGAAAAGAGAATGAATTATCAGAAATTTAGAATAAAAAAAACATATTAATCTCGAGACACAGTATGCCATGTAGTATAATGAGGCATATGATAGAAAATGAAATGAGGAAGTTAAGACATGTGATCTCATATTCCTGCAATTTCAAAATCGCCTTTTTTTAGATTTAAAAAAAACTATAGCCTTGCTAATTTTGTTGAAAGATACAACACCGGATACACAATGTTAGCCATGGAACATAAGTAAAGTTTCTTTGAAATTAGCACAAAGAAGAACATAAATTCACTGACCAACTTTGCAAATATCTTCGTATTCAACAGCTTGAAGCAACCTCCCATCGTATATTCCTTTCTCAATCTGAACCTTGGCACAAAACTTATCTGTATCCACTGCTAGCAAACGTGCATTTGATCCACAGTAAGCCCCATTAACTATCTTAACAAGCCCCCCAATTTGAGGAATCACTGTCTCAAGCTCTTCCTGATCAACCCTAAGCACATGCTTACTCTCAACCATCTCAATCTCCCCAACATACTTATCGATCACTTTCCGAACAATGCCTTTTTGTTTATAATTATAACACCCCTTGCCGGCCAACTTCTTGCTCATGACTTTCACAATGATGCCCTCACACAACCAATAATCCTTCCTATTAATCCTCTCCTTCGCTTTCTCTTGCTCTTTCATCAAATCATCCAATGCTGACTTAGTCCCACCCCCAGTTTTCACTGACTTGGGATTCTCTTTAACTTTCTCAATCTCCGGTTCTTCAAATATCAACTTAGAACTCCCAATTTTATCTCTGATAATAGGTTTAGATGACAAACCCAAGCTAATCACAATCTTATCACAATTCTCCGTTTTTTCCAACAATTTGAGCTCAGTCTCATAAGGCTGAGGCACCCCATTCGGCAGCAACTGTTCTGCCCTTTCAATTTGCTTCTTTATTTCTCTCTCTTGCTTCTCTTCATCAACTAAATCCGCCCTAACTCGCTTATTCTTCATGTTTTCCTTAAAAATGGTCTCCGAATCCCTATCAATATACGTAATAAACCATCCTTTCGGGGTCTCCTCCACCTTGCACTTACCCTCACGCCCCAAATATTTAACGAACTCGGTCAAAGTCGCCCACTGCGTCGAATTCATGTGGACGTGATGGCGATCAGCTATGTACTCGTTATACACGACGGTGGCTGCGATTCTGCTGAATCGGTGGCTGCGCTTCATGTGGTCGAGGAAAGAGGTTTCGAACTCCTCGGAGTATCCGTCGACGATTCGGTTAGGGTTTTGGCCGAAGACCTCCATCTGGCGCTGGTGTCTCTCGCTCATGCAGTGGCACTTGAACCCGTTCTCGTCCCGGCATTGTTTCTGGCACATCTGGCAGTACCACCGGAGCTTCTGTAGACCCTTCGCCTTGATTCGGTTCGCGATAGCTTTCGGAGTCAGGAATTCATTCTTCCCCATTGGAATTCGAAACCGCAATCAGGAATTTCGGCGAGCGTGAACACAGGAATGATAAAAAAATGATTGATTGTTTTGCGGGGTAAAAATGAAAACCGGTACCTCTGACGTTAAACGACTTCTCAATTAATCTTTTGGTAGTTCTATATATAAACACCTATTTGCTGAATACAGCCCAAAATGTTTTTTTTTTGGACGGTTCCGCTTCGGAGACTAACTTCCGAACAAAATAGGTTATTTCGGAAGTTAGTTTTCGAAGTGTTCAAAACATTTCGGAAGTTTGTGTCCGAACAGTTCAAAAATTTTGTGAAAAAATCATTCGGAAATTTGTGTCCGAATGTACAAAAAATCAAAAAAAAAACAAAAAAAAATTTGGGCTGTATTCAACAAATAAGTGGTTGTATATAGAACAACCCTTAATCGTTAAGAGTTTAACTCGTAACTTACTAACCCGCTTGAATTCTTCTATGACCCAAAGACTCTCTCTCATGACTAAGTTAGTCATTTGTCGAAGAAATCTGAATATAATTGCAAGAAAATAATCTAAGAGTAAATTAGCGTTTACCTCTTTAAGGTGATCAAACTTCTGCTTATATACTGGTCTTTCGGATTATCAATTTCTCACCGGTAATCGAGAGATGCGTGAGACTTATCGTCAATTTTCCTTGATTCGGTTGCAGTCTGACAAGTGTCTGTTCAGATTCTCCGACAGAAAGAAATGTTGACGCACCTTTTATTGTTCTTGGAAATCTGAATATTCTTTCGGTAATGGTGGCCTGACACGTGTGCCTTGTCATACACCGTCCACCGACTGATCGACACATTTACACGTTGTCGGTCACCTTTCCCGCACTGTATTACTTGTTGTCGCATTGGTGGATGTCGGCCGCACATAGCCAACCTAATCCGTATACATGCATTGCTTTCGTACGTGTCCAGCTATACCACACCTGGTCTGGCACACGTTGTACTGCATAACTGGTCTCCACACTGTAAGGATGTTAGCCACACTGGGTCAACCTAATCCGCACAATAGAGGATTCGAGTGACTAGTTGTATCTGTGATCCAGACATGCGCCCCTGAATGACTGACTGACTGACTACCAGGATGTTTGGCTGCACAGGGCTACCTAATCTGTAGTGCAGATAGACGTCGGACACGTGGTGGACTTTATCAATCGAGATCTAGTATCTACCGTCCTGGATGACTAGTTACCGCACTGGCTAGATGTCACACCTCACAGGGCTGACCTAATTCGTAGTATGGGATTGCTGACGATGTGGATGTGGGGGTGCCATATTGTAGTTGAGTTCGGGTAAATACATATTTGCCCTCTACACGTGGCTGATCTAGATTTACACTACCATAATTGCACCCAGCTTTGGCTACTCCAGCCCCACAGCGGGAGCGGACAAAGATAATAAGCAGCCAATACGTCGTCGTTCCACTAAACGATAAGACCAACTGTCATTTTTTGAAAAGGTGTCTCCTAAATGCGCATTTAATACGGTGGGCCCAGTCACACCTTTTGATGGAGGATGTGGCTCGTCGATAACAACATTCCACTCGTGCTTCCCTTTCGATATAAGCGTTGGGGGCAGCTTCAAAACTGTTACCTCTTCTTCTTCCAAACTTGTTCTCGTGAACTAGAGCCCTTCTGCAAACTCTAACTCCCTCTACGACTTTTCTTGACCTCTGGTTTCTCGCGTAAGTCTCTTTTCCTGTTTCTTTATTCCGAAATGGGATACTTCCGATCTTTGGTCGACACTCCTCAGAGGATCCAGCAATTTCGACGGGATTATGGGATCCTAGGGGATGTTGCCGTCATTCTTGCTTCTGGGAACTACTCCCGGAGCACCGATGATAACAACACCCTCCATGTAACATCCCAAACTCATAATAACCAAATTTGTGCGGAAATAAAAATTTTCTTTAATTTTAAACACCTCGAATAATATTCAAAAGTACTATAGGAACATAACATCTCAACAACAACTACGTTACCTCAAGTTATTCTCATCCTCAAGTGTCTCTTTAACAAACAAATTACCAAACCATAATAATCTCCAATACAAGTCATCTAAGAAAATAATAATGTCTACAACAATATGAAAAGTAGTGCAACTACTAGGCGATCACTACTACCAAGAAGCACATCAATGACCAAGCTCCATACTTTCAAGCATAAGACTTCCCTCTGGCATCATAGTGGACTGCTATCCCGGCTACCTATTTTCCAAGTCAAAACAAGGAAAACAGAGTGTGAACATATGCGTCGCAAGTTCTAGATGAAAGGCAAGTAAAAGCACGATTAAATTTTTAAAACAACAATAATCCAAAAATATGAAAGATACAATGTCATGCATGATACCAAACCCTCTCAACTTTCACTTTTTCCAAAGCCTTCATACATAATATAATTCTGGACCGCAGCCCCTTTTCTCAAAATAGTGGACTTCTCACGTCTCTTTTTTTTCCAAAATAGCCATTGCTAAATGCAATAGTTCGTGCACCCCATACACTATCACATGGAAACGTAGCCCCATTGCATCATGTCGTCGAACCGCAGCCCGACCTTGACATGGAACATGTCACCGAACCGTATCCCGACTTCAACATGTTAATGGGCGTCCCCCATGGCCATATAGGCACCAATCCTCATCCGTCATATCTCATATACATATCGTATATAAAAACCTTTCCAAAACTCCTTTCACAAAACATGCCCATAGGCTATAGTCTTTTCTGAAATCTCATTTTCTCAATCAATACTAATTGTGCCAATATGCTCAAGGATTTCCAAAATCTCAAACACTAATATATCCATAGGTAACTTCCTTTTGTGAATTTGTCATGATCTACAAGTGTGTACAATTTCCATAACGCAAGAAAAAAATCATTGTTTAGACAAATCATAGGGATTTCTTTAATCACTTCTACTACATGAATCATCATATAATAATCCCCCAATTATGCAATACGAGCCTTCACTTAAAATCCTTAGATGATAGTCCATCTATTGATACATGTGTCTTGTGAGATCATAAAATCAAATAATTACCACTATGGCCAAATCTTACAAGTTTCATGATGATTTTTACTCTAAATCAAAATGTTCCTTAATAATACTTGTAGATCACAAGGTTATTGAGCAACTCAAATCCAAAGCTACATATATAACAAAGCTTCCATAAAAATGAAATCAACACCAAATCCTTACACCATTTTTTAAAAATAAAATCCATTGGTCCATTCATCCTACACGACATATATGAACATGGACCCTATCTCCGATCTATAACTCGAAGATTGATGAAAGAATTAGGGAGAGAGTTCATAGAATATCAAAGTTTGTAGAACTTACCACTTAATTTAAGCCAAAAGAAGATTAGAACACCCAATCTCCTTCAAAAATGAAGGTTTCTTCCATGGAGTTTCTCTCTCTTTCTCTCTCTAAGACTTTCTCTCTAGGTTTTGGAGGCACAAAATGGAGGCTAATGACCTCTAAGTATAACCCTAATACGGATTAGGGTGAGTGGGAACCGTCTTAGGTGTAAAATCCCTTAATTACCCCCTTAAAAACTGTTTTCAGATTTTAACACAGCGATGCAGGGTTATTGATAACCTGATCCAAGTGGTAGTCGATAACCCAGTCCTCGGAACTTAGACTGGACCAGTGCAAAACACTAGTTATCGATAACCAGTCAAAGCATGTTATCGATAACCAGTCCTGCAACTTCTAGTTATCGATAACCAGCCAAACATGTTATCGATAAAAAAACGCTCGGGATGTTGAATGGAACACCTTAAACACCTGGTTATCGATAACCTACCAAACCATGTTATCGACAACCCAACTCTCAGGATTTTGGCTGGGACACCTCAAACGCCCAGTTATCGATCACGTACAAAACCAAGTTATCGATAACATAGGTCACAGGAATTTGTATGGCTACAGCAAAACATGGTTATCGATAACCGCACTACCTGGTTATCGATAACCAGGTCTTCGAGAAAAATGACTGGCCACGATTTCTCCTCTTCTCGAAAACCCAAATCACCTCAAAACACTCTCAATCCTTCCAACTCGACCTTAAACATTTACCCAACCTTCTAAAGCTCAAGGGTTAGACCCGAACACTCCATAAGTGACATTAATTATTTTTACAAAATAATTAAAAGAATTTTAATTAAATTTTTGGGTCACGGGTATTACACTCCACATCCCGGTCATCCAGATTATGGAGGCTGGGGTGCGATTCCCCCTTCCCCCTCTCCTGAGGCACTTCCTGTATTACTTGAACCTTTCGTTGATGCAAGTGGCCGCCAATATGGTCCGGGTGGTGATAGGCATTGCTGCTTTGAACGAGATCACTGGCTCCTAGATTGGGATCTCGGAGATACTCTACCACTATACCGTGAACCACACCCATGATGGTGTCTGGTACCTCAAAGTTCGAACCAATCGGGACAAGCTGGTTGAGTGGCTCTTAGATTCTTCAAGGGGAACGACGATTGATAGAGAGTGTGTGAGACACATGTTTTGATGATGTCCATATAAGTGTCTTTTGCTTCATGTGGTTGATTAGAGAGTTATTTTTTTTCCTGACTAGCATTATGTGCTTAATTGCATTATATATGTTCATGTCCCCTTTAGATGCCCCAATTGCCATATAGGAATAATTGTCAATGACTTGCATAGATGGCATTAAAATTGAATTAAGATGATTTATCTAAAAAAATATGCATACTTAAATATTCAATTAAGTTTAAAATATAAGAGTGCAAGATGCGTGCAAGATGCGTGCATCTTAATGAATTATAAAGCGAAGTAATGGATTGAGTTAAGAAAATGCATGTATGCATGAATGGAGTTAAAATTGATTTAAGTTAAAATTGGATATGCAAGTTGAGAACATAACGATGCATGAATAAATTGCACTAAGATATGCATGGTTTGTAATAAAAATAAATATGCATGAGTTGAAAGTTGGAGTTGAAATAGAATTGAAATTACATGAATGAATTAAGTTAATAAGTTGATTAAAGATTGAAATGGAAAATGGTCTAGAAAACAAATGGTTTTAAAGAGTGAATTCCCAGAAATTCAAGCCCGAGTTTTTGGTAGAAGAGAATCCCATTATCCCCAATTTCCAGTAAATGATAAAAGTTCTTCAGGTAGACCATGGTTTAACAAGAACCAAAATAGGAGTCTGGTCATTTTTGTGCACCGGTGCACGACCGGGTGCACGACCGGGCTGGACACCGATGGCATCGGTCCCCACGCCGGTGGAGCGACCGGTCGTGGCATACTGCGAAAAAATGTTTTTTGGGTTTGTTGCTTTGAGTGCTTAATTGTTTAAATTGTTTTGTAATAAATAATTTACGATATATGTATGATATATACAAGTGGTTTGGTATGAATTTCGTGGCCTCAATTGGGTCAATAGAATTGGTTCTGTATTGTCGCAATCAATATCCTTTTTTAACTGAAACTCTCAAACAAAGAAATGGATAGTCTGCATTTTACTTTTTTGCTTCAAAGATCTGCTGTGAATCAGGTCTGCATTGCTTACAGACCTGCAATGATTTGGGATCAACAATTGGCACATGACATTTTGAATTCATTTGACCGTTGTTTGTGGCTTATGCCTGTATGTATACAGGAGTTACAGAGGAGCAGATATGAGACACAACTTGGAAAAATACTCCACAGAGAGTTGAAAGAAACACTTCACATAGAGCTTCTAAGCTCCTCCGAAGACCACCACCACAACTCATAACCTACTGTGTAAGACCTTTGAGTGAGTGAGTGTGTGTGTAGGAAAGAAGCCATTGCAGTGTGTGTGTGTGTGTGTGTGTGTGTGAGTGAGGCTATAAGAGAAGACACGGTTGAGAGTTGAAGCCTACTGGTGTGATTCTTTTTCCTCTCTCCCTCTCCACTTCAGAAGCCAACTTCGTGAGAGAATCTCTTAGAGTGGGAGTGTGTATAGTGTCTAGTCAGAGTGTATGTGAGTTTAGCATGATCATATTGTTTAAGCTTAATATTAACTAGTTCTAAGTATAAGCCTTAGAATACTTTAACATTATTTACATCAAACTTGACTTGGCATAAACAAGACTCACCTCTCTTATTCAACTTGGTTAGAACATATTTAGACAGTGTGTGTGTCACATCCCATCCCCGACAACTGTAATAACAGTCATCTAAGGATGGGCGCGCGACGATGGAACACGCTAAACAACACTAATCTTATAGTAATCTAAAATACTAATGCAACTAAAATTGAAAATAAATTGAAACTACTGAACTATGAAATATCTACAAACTGGAAAACTACAAACTGAAATAAAATATCTACAACTCATGAACTATGAACTGAAGTAAAACTTAACTGTACAAAATAGGCTACAAACAACAGCCCAAAACCTCACTACTGAACCAAAAATAAAAACAAACTCTCTCACACAACTACAGGGCTAAACAGTGTCCAAAATATAACAAATCGAAATAACATATACAACTATAAGAGTGTAAACTGGAAAACCTGGAATGACTCGAACAACATCTCCTAATACTCTGAAAAGACTCCTCACAACTGCTGGACTGGTAGACTGTAAACTGATCACATCTCAGCAACACCTGGATGGGGAAAGGAGGATCAGCTTTGGAAAAAGCTGGTGAATACTTATAAGAAACACATAAAGTAAAGAAGCAAAAATAGCTATAGATCACTATATTTTCAAAAGTTGTTCTTTTATTTTAAAACATTCTATTTTAAGACTCATTTTCTATTCCTCTTTCCAAAATACTTCATTTGCCAATTTCTTTTATAATAATCATACTATTTTCCAATCCTTTTAAATATTTTCCAAAATGCTTTTCGAAATTCATAAACCCATTTTATTTAAACCGTTCTTTCATTTTCTCTTCTTAATAATAATTTTTCGTATCTTCTTTTCAAAATATTATTTTAGTACTCATTTTAAAAATACAATCTTTTAATTCTTCATTTAA
>NMUG010013872.1:0-10005 GCA_002855965.1 Monotropa hypopitys
TTAAAATTCAAAAACAAAATTCCTCGATCCGATGTCCGAAGTAAAAGCTTGCAGTAGCTGTCAGAATCGGATCACTAGAATGCCTCGCGACTCGGGTCATGCCGATTCACTTGATATTCTTTAGAATTTTCTAAACCAAAAATATCTTATCTTTCTCAAAAAACAGTCGAAATTCTGTCCGACCTATTTAAAAATATTCCTATCAAAAATACAGTTGAAGCTCTGTCCGACTAAAAATCATTTTTTCAAATGCGGTCGGAATTCTGTCCGATCGTAGAAAAATATCTTTCAAGGATTTAGCCGAAGTTCCGTCCGGCTAAAATCCAAAATAGATTTCAAGGTACAGTCGAAGTTCCGTCCGACTACCTAAAAATAAAAGCGACTCTTTAGTCGAAGTTCTGTCCGACTCAGAATAAATTTTCAAAACGCAGTCGAAGTTCTGTCCGACTGTCGCAAATAAAATTAAATTAACAAAACAAAATCATTTTCAAAATACAGTCAGAATTATGTCCGAGTGTAAAAAAATCATTTTTCACCGAAGTTCTGTCCGGATCAAAATTTTACTTCTCAAATGTAGCCGAAGTTCCGTCCGGCTCAAAATTTCGTTTTCCAAAATACGTCGAAGTTCCGCCTGACTATTTCAAATAAAAGACACCTTCAAACGCAGTCGGAATTCTGTCTGACCGTAGAAAACCATTTTTCGCCGAAGTTCCATCCGGCTAAAAAACATTCTTTTTCATCAAAACCGGGTCAAAAGTCACCCGTATCTCTTTTAAAAATATCCCCTTTCCGAAACCGGGCCGAAATCTGCCTGTCAACAACTATTTCCAGGAGTCATTTTATTTCATTCATAAAATCAGTAATAATTCAACATTTCTCTTAGCCGAGGAAACAATCGATTTCGATTCGAAAAGAGATTTATTTCTGAAAAAGAAGTACCGAAAGGGCGAGTGGGGTGCCTAACACCTTCTCCATTCGTAATTTAATCCCTGAACTCGAATTTCTGGTTTTGCAGACACCTTTCCAAAATAAAAAGACATTTTTCTAAAACAAAATGACATCTTTTTATAATAAAATTTCCGGTGACTTGGTACACCACAGCTCAATACCAAGTGGCGACTCCGAAAATTCGAAATCGGCATACTCAGGTCATCATCCATTTTCAAACAAACCCCCACATTTTTAAATTCAATCCATCAGCGTATCTTTTTCCGTCCCGGAAAATGGCCCCCGCGGATCGGGGGACGACGGAAGGACGAAAAAATTTCCCGACGCGACAGCAGCATCTATTTGAAAAGTGGGTGGTCTGTAGGACACCTGTGGGGCACCATCAATTTGAAAAGTGGTGGTCTGTAGGACACCTGTGGGGAAGCACCAATTTGAAAGATAGCTAAAATGGCTATTTTGTTCAGTTCAGTTATTTCAGTTTACTTCCGTTTCTTTACAATTTTATTGTTCTGTTAGACCTGTTAGAATTGTTAACTACTTCAGATATATCGTTTTCTTTTCAGTACTACTATTATTTGCAGTGCTTTCCGTAACTTATACACTCCTGCACTTTGTATTTGTATGGGCATTGGTCGAAGTGCAGATTCTTCGAGCTAGCTGTTCTGGTCCACTACAGTCTTAGAGGTTTCAGCTGGAGGAGTTTTGTGGCAGGTTTCTAGTTCAGTAGTTTTGTCTTTTAGTACTACGTTTCTAGTACGTTGTTGTATAAGTCAGTTGGACTTAGTTTAATGTTTCTAGACTCAGTACTTGTTGATGTTGTTCAGACTCAGTTTTCTACTTTACAGTAGATATGTTATGCAGACTTCAGTTTTGTTTTAGTGGCACTTTTATTAGTCGTATGATTTATTTTCTATTTTACTCACGGTTACCGGATCCGCTAAACATTAAATTGTTAAATGTGGAACGTGACGTGACAATTGAGGTCTAATTCTTAAGGTTTAGAAAGGTTTTAGACTTTTTGGATGATTGAGGTTTAGCTTTGAAAAAAAATATTCGAGACTCTTAAAATGTCTTAGGCGATGTCGGAGTACATTTGGGTGTTGTAATCAATGCAGAAATATTTAGAATTGATTTGGGATTAAAAAAATAGTTTGGGGCTCAAAATAGTTAAGTATGAGTCCAAACAATGTCTGGAGCATGATGAGCACATTTGGGGGGTGCCGGGTGTGCAAAGGGCCCATCGAACAGAGCACGTCACACGAGGAGCATGCCCGTGCACCAAGAGAGCGTGCCTTGGGCGTATGCGCCTAGCTGGTGCCAGGGTCGGTTGATTGGTTCTTTGGGTCGGGTTTGAATGGGTTATGACATTCCCAATATGCTTTTGATGGGTTTTAATTAGATATAGGCGTGTTTAATTAACTCAGCACATCTCTAAACATCTATTAGGGTTTCCTAAAGTCTAAGGGAGGCAAGAGGGGAATAGAGAGATAAAGAGGGAGATTCTTGGATAATCGAAGGCTTGGGAGTGATCCGAGGCCTTTTTAGAAAGCTTGAGGAACGTGGATCATCATACAAGGTATGATTTGTGGATTTGATCAGTTCTCTTGGGTTGTATTTTGAATTCTCATGGGTTAAATCTAGGAGATTGGGGGTATCGACTTTTATGTCATATACGGACGTTAAACATTGCGTATGGTTCATCAATCATAGATGCATGCATGTGTGTGAGCATGATTTGTGGTAGACTTGCATGATTAGTTGTGGATTTGGTGTGTGTTTGTAAATTGTGTTGAGAACCGGTGTCGTGTGTCTATTCTTGTTGGGATTCGATTACTTTGCTGAGATTCACATTTGTACGCATAAAAATGGTAATTGAAAAGTGTGGGTATGCATATGGGTGCATGCGATTCATGGATCTATAGAGTTGTGTTTTGTTAATTCTTGCAACTTTTATCATTGTTCAATATTGTCCATATATTGATTGTGTAACATTGGTTCAGGAACGAAATTGGTAAATCGAGGAGCACCAGAAAAATAGTCAATGACATCCTCTTAAGAGACATTAGTGAGTGTATGTGGTATCTTATTTTAACAGTATGTTACTTGTACGTTGTTTACATTGTGGTATTTTGGTGTTGGTGGACGTGGTTGGGACATATGTTGAATAATATTTTTGGTCGTGGTGTAGCCGCGCAATACCCACAAAATCATATTTTATTGGTCGTGGTGTAGCTGCCCAGTACCCACAAAATCATATTTTTGGTCATATTGTAGCCGCAAAATACCCACAAAATTGGCATACTGCCAAGAGGTGTGTGGGATGCCCTATTTATGCGCGGGACACCCCAAAATCCTATATCGTGTGTGGGATGCACAAAACCTTTTTGGAAAATGGGGCTTCGTACTAGAGTATTGAAAAATGGAACTTTGGCCTTTAGTTTGGAAAGTGGGGCTTCGACTTTTGTTTTGAGAAAGATTTTAATTTGTAAGTGGAACTTAAAATATTATATCTCACACTCTAGTTTTCTTGTTTTGGAAATCAGGTAGCAGGGTGTAACGGTCTACTACGAATCATCGGTAGGGTGCTTTGCTTGGATTGTTTGGATAAGAGTTTCGGAGAAGCGTTGTAATAGCTAGTTGCCTTCTTTTCATGTAGTTACTATTCATTTGGAATGTTTCATTTCCATGTTTTGAGAGTGTGTTTTATGGAAATTCAATTGTGAGAATAGTCTCTATGTTATGCATTATTTATTCTTGAAATGCAAGTTTGAGGTATTGTTCATGTAGCGTTTTATGGGATCGATTACTTGGGTTTTATTTGTGGTGTTTCTAGTGGTAAGATTGTCCTTTAAAAATAAGAAAAAATTTATCACTTGGGTTAAAGTGTGGTGAAAATGTATTTAGTCGCGTGTGCCGTACAATATTAGTCTTTTTAGGTTATTTATTGGGACTGATCATGACAATTCCTATAGTGCGACAGTAATATGTGTGAGGTTAAGCTTATTCTTTTAACGACTCTTATGCATTGGCAGGTCAAGCGAAGTATATCGAGATACTCATTGATAAGATGTTACCTACGTGAGTATGAAGTGAAACTACTTTTATGAGAATTTATGGAAGATGAAATTCTCGAGAAAATACTTGCAGAATGAGATGAAAGTTTCATGGCCAAAATGAATCCAACAGTGGAAACTGAACTGTATTAGAAAAGTTCTTGTGTGGAGTCCATTGACTCGATTTACACCAATGACAGAACAATTCATGACATTATATTCACTAGTCAGCCAATAAATTTGATATGCATTCACAAGAGAATTTTGAAGGTCAAAAGCTGATGGGTGGTACCGAGCTGGGAGCTCGATACCACAGACCAGATTTCAGGTAAGCCCAGACATCTTCATTTGACTGACCTCACTACCGGAATGCCAGCTCAGGGCAAGGCTTGGTGGGAAGACCTCAATGGCCAGGATCATTGTGACGGGCCTCAGAGTGTTCGTCCCTAGGCCTTAACTAACTCTTTCCTGCCTATTCTCTATTTGAAACAGGGATCTCACAGGATGTACCAGAATGACATAATGACCGCCTATAATGGTGGGAGCGTGTTGAACGATTAAGGAAAGTTTACAAATAACTACGGAGACTTTCCTTAATTATTGGAGGAGTATATAGCTTCCAAAAAGGCTATAATAAGAGGTATGAGTAACTATTTTCAATACTGAATTGCTCTTGAGTTTGATTCTTTTTCACTGATAACGAAGCTAACTTAAGCATCGGAGGATCTTTGGGCAGGCATCATACCGGTGTCAAGGTCACTTTGCAAGACTAGAAGACCAGAGGAGGCAAAGCCAGAAATTGTGTCATCAGTTGGCGCCATCTGTGGGAAACGACTTTTTCATTATTGGTGATATATATCTGGATGATCAACACTCGTTCAATGGCCGGAAGTAATCATCGAGACCCTCCTGCAATGACTCTTGAGATGTTTTTGGCTATGCAGCACCAAATGGAACTATTGACGAAGAACCTCGAGGAGGTTCTTCAAGAAAATCAAGTGTTAAAGGCCCAGCAGAACATGCCACATCCATATCTGCCTGTTGAAGTACAAGGAATACTTCCACGGGAGTTGGAATGAAACAATGAGAGGGTAGAGGAGAATGAAGGAAGGAGGCTGGAGAGACCTAATGATCAATCCCAACACCAGGACACTCATGATAGTGTGACTGCTAGAGGGGCTAAACCACCATTGGAGAGGCAAGAGGAGGATCTTTTGGCGGACATGCAATATAACGACCCACCTCCACCCTGCACAATATTATCCGCTTTGGTTGCCAAGTCCCAGTGGAATTCCCAGGGGGTCATCCATCCTTAGACTACTCTAGGACAAGCACGCTTAACTAGGATGTTCCAATGGGCTTTGATGCCCGCACAACTTTAAAAGGCCTTTTACAAGGTAGGTTCATGATCTATTATATATAGCATACACAACTTACATCCACCAAGCGATGTGGGACTTGTCTATTGACCAGAATGTCCCCTCTAGGACTCCAGTTGACACCTTAGACTGGGGTGTCACAATCTCCCCCACTTAGACCACAAGTCCTCATGTGGGGTCAAGATTCTTCTCTAGTCCCACATTTTCGGTTGGTGCAGGCTATGATACCATATATAACGACCTGCCTCCACCCTGCACAATATTGTCCGCTTTGGCCGCCAAGTCCCAGTGGACTTCCCAGGGGGTCACCCATCCTTGGACTACTCCAAAACAAGCACGCTTAACTGAGATGTTCCAATGGGTTTTGACGTCCGTCCGACTTTAAAAGGCCTTGTGCAAGGTAGGTTCATGATCTATTATTTATAGCATACACAACTTACATCCACCAAGTGATATGAGACTTGTCTACTGGCCCAAATGTCCCATCTAGGACTCCAGATGACACCTTAGACTTGGGTGTCACATGCAAGCACAGATTGATAGAATACAAAGGCGTGTGCAAGCCAAAATTCCAGTTACGGTAGAGGAATTAGTGCAGACTATGGATTCTCCATTCTCACAATGGGTGTTGGATCTGCCATTACCATCTATGTTTAAAATGCCAATCATTGAGTCATTCAGTGGTACTACGGACGGACTAGATCACTTGGAAATCTATAAGAATTTAATGACTTTGCAGGCTATACCATACGAGGTGATGTGCAGAGCCTTTTCGATTACGTTGAAGGGAAGTACTAGAATGTGGTTCAACAAGTTTAAACATAGGTGCATTAACAATTTTAAGGAGTTAAGTCAAAGGTTCGTTAGCCACTTTATAGCAGGTCAGAGATACAGAAAGCCCGACACCTACCTGTTGACGGTCAAGCAGAAGAAAGGAGAATTAGTGAGAGAGTACACAACTCGCTTCACCCAGGAGGCGATGCAGATTGAAAGCTCAGATGATAAGATGGCCATGCAGGCTTACATTTCGGGCCTGTGGTCAGGGGCACTCTTGTTTAGCCTGACACAAGACCCCCTACAGGATATGGTTATGCTAATGCTCAGAGCCCAAAAATATATGAATGCTGAATATGCCCTTAGTGCGCGCAGGGGGTAAGATGAGGAACCTCAGGGGCACGCGTCTGCAATATCTACTCAAGTATAGGCAGATCGTAAGATAAAGGACCCCTCTAAAGGGGTGGCACAGGATCACCGAAGCAGGAGGCTGGAGCCTAGGGGCTCCCTCAGGAGAAATGGAGGACCACCAAAGAGTATAAGAATTACACCCCACTTATAGCTTCTGTAGAGCACATATTAGGTGATTTAAGAGATGATCCTGACTTAAAATGACCGGGAAAGCTTAAGAGCAATCCTGACAGGCCTCCCAAAGATAAATACTATCGTTTTTATCGTGACCATGGTCATTATACTAACGATTGCATTGACCTCAAGGGCCAAATTGAAGACCTCATTCAAAGAGGTCGATTACAGAGATTTGTTGACAAGAGGGATTAGAGACCTCAGAGAGGAGGACAATGCCGTGAAGAGAGAGCCCGAGCTCCATAGAACAATGATCCTATTGGGGAGATCGGGGTTATTCATGGAGGGTCAGTAGGAGGGGGGGTATCCAGCCCAGCCTGAAAGGCCCATCTAAGAAGGTTGAGGTCAGATGATCCAATGGAGGTATGCTCAGTGGGGAAGCAGAGCAAGTGTCCCAAAAAGATGGAGGTACCTATCATTTTTTCTGAGGAGGATAAGAAAGGATACTTATACACAGTGGGAGCTCAGTAGATATCCTGTTTTTACATGCTTTTGATCAGCTAAGGCTGGGAAGAGAGAGGTTGAGACCTATGGCATCTCCCTTGGTGGGATTTGGAGGCCGTTTACCCTAAGGGTCAAATAGCCCTTCTGATGACTATGGGAGAGGAAGGAAGTCAAGTGATAACCATGGTCGATTTCCTGGTGGTAGATTCACCGTCTACTTACAATGCCATTGTTGGAAGAGTGCTGCTGAACAAAGTCAAAGCGGTAATTTCTACACACTATTTGAAGGTAAAGTTCCCCATGCCTGAGGGGGTTGGAGAAATGAAGGGAGATCAGAAAACAGGTCGAGAATGTTATAACTATTCTGTCAGACATCACAATGAAGCACTGATGGTGGAAGAGCTGGACGTCAGAGATGAGCATAAATTGCTGAGAGGGGAGCCAGTGGAGTAGCTTATCTCACTACAGATCTGGCCTGGTGAGCCGGATAAGAAGATTTAGATTGGGACTCGTTTGAAAGACAATGAGAAGGATTCTCTTGTCAACTTCTTAGTCGGAAGTAAGAATGTCTTCGCGTGGACACATGAAGATATGCATGGGATAGATCCTCGTGTTATGGTACATCATCTGAGTGTGAATCCAGATCATAGGCCTGTCAAACAGAGAAAGAGAACATTTCCCCGGAGAGAGGCAGAGCATTGGCGGAGGAGGTTGATAAGCTGTTACGGTCCAAGTCAATACAAAAAGTACACTACCCCAGTTGGATTGCAAATGTTGTGAAGGTCAAAAAGTCCTCAGGGCAATGGAGAATGTGCGTCGATTTTCAGAACTCCCGACCTCACCCGATAAGGAGAAATTGAAGTATGTGCTGAGGTTTAAATTCAAAGCTACGAAAAACCAAGCAGAGTATGAAGCATTGGTAATTGGGCTCTAAATTGCCCAAGTAATTGGCATAAAATGTCTGGCCATGATGAGTGATTCTCAGATCGTCGTGGGCCAGGTAAAAGGGGAGTTCGAGGCAAAGGAAGAAGCAATGGAGAAATATCTTCAAGTGGTTAAGCAGCTAACCCAGAAGTTCGATAAATTCTCGATCTCTCAGGTACCCCGAGCAGAAAATCAAGATACTGATCTACTGTCCAAAATGGCCACTTCAGCGGAAGATCTCCCTTTAGCAGAAGTATTGGTTCAGACACTAAAGGCCCCGAGCATTGAGGGGGCGAGACTCTCGGTTATGATGGTTGATTACTGTGATTCATAGATAGGGCCCATTGTTAAATACATCCGAATAGGAGAACTACCAGAGGATAGGCTTGAAGCTAGAAAGCTAAAGATCCGAGCTGCAAGATATACTTTGATGGGTGACGTTCTTTACAAAAGGGGTTTCTCTTTACCCTACCTTAGGTGTTTAATGAAGAATGAAGCAGATATGGCTATGGAGAAAGTCCACGAGGAAATTTGCGGGGCACATCACGGAGGCAGAACCCTTGCACACAAGATAATCAGATTAGGCTATTATTGGCCTACCATACAGAGTGATTGTGTCGCCCTAGTAAAAAAATGTGATTCCTGCCAGAGATTTACTAACATTTCCCATGCACTTTCAACTCAGATGAGTCCCATGAAGGGGCCTTGGCCTTTTGTACAGTGGGGAATGGATTTCATCGGGCTTCTCCCCAAGGGGGACAGGACAGAGGCAGTATGTAGTAATAGCTATTGACTACTTTACAAAGTGGGTTGAAGATAAGGCTTTATCCATCATCACTTCTCAGGCAACCATCTCCTTTCTATGGCAGAATATTATTTGCAGGTTCGGTTTGCCCAGGGTGATTGTGGTCGATCTTGGGAAACAACTCGATAGTTCAGAGCTCAAAGATTTTTGTGCTGATAAGGCCATATATGTGCAATACACATCGAAAGCTTATCCCAAGGCCAACGGCTAGGCTGAAGTCACCAATCACGAGATAAAGAAAGGAATCAAAAGACGATTGAGGTATGCGAAAGGGGATTGGCCAAACGAGTTGCATCATGTATTATGGGCTTTCTGGACATCACAAAGGTCAGGTACTCGAGAAACACCATACTCCCTAGCTTTTGGAGCAGAGGCTGTGATACCCATTGAAGTGGAATTGTTTAACTATAGGACTTTGCTTGAAAAAATTGATTTAATTGAGGAAAAGAAGAATAGGGTAGTAGTAAGGGTTGGTATTTATCAACAGAGAATGGAAAAATATTATGACTCTAAGGCTTAACCCAGATCATTTTAGCCTGGCAACTTGGTCTTGAGGAAAACTGACCCCACAAGAAATAAGGTAAAGAAGCTCCAGCCCAACTGGGAAGGACCATATCAAATACTCAGACACTCCAAGGCGGAGGCATATCGACTAGGGACCTTAAGGGGGAAGGAGTTGCCAAATCTTTGGAATTCAGAGCATTTGAAGAAGTATTACAGGTAGAGCTAAAACTTATGTCTGTTAAGCTAAGCTATTTTTCTTATGACTTTCTGTCACAAATAGAGCCATATTTTAATTTTAAAATGTGGTAACGCAACTCTTTATAATATCAACCTATGATCAATATCAAGTTAATGGACCATGTTTACGTCGAATTTAAAGACAAAATGCAAGCTCCGATTGTATCCTGTTTATTATATTCTTGAATGTGTAATTAAGTGTTAAGATACAGCTGAGCTCATCATGAAAGTGCAGCTCAGCCTCATGCTAAGGCATGATGCAAATTGCTAAGGCAAATAGTACTAAGGCACAACTGAGCTCAGCACCAAAGTGCAGCTCAGCCTCATGCTAAGGCATGACGTAAGTTGCTAA
>NMUG010013873.1:0-10005 GCA_002855965.1 Monotropa hypopitys
GGCCAAGATGAACTAGCAAATCGGGAGATCAAGCACATCCTTGAGAAGACCATCAATCCTAACCGGAAAGATTGGTCATTGCGCCTCGCCGACTCTTTGTGGGCATACCGGACCGCTTATAAGACCGTTTTGGGTATGTCACCCTATCGTCTTGTATACGGGAAGGCATGTCATCTACCCGTTGAAATGGAACACAGTGCTTACTGGGCAATCAAATCTTTAAATTTCAACTTGGCACAAGCGGGGCTCAATCGAAAGTTAGACCTTGCAGAACTTGAAGAGTTAAGAAGAGATGCTTATGAAAATTCCAAAATTTATAAAGATAGGATGAAGGTGTTGCACGATAAATCCATAATGCAAAAATCCTTCACACCTAATCAAAAAGTTCTCTTGTATAACTCTCGCCTACATCTTTTTCCGGGTAAACTCCGGACTAGGTAGGGTGGTCCTTATATTGTCAAAAAGGTCTATGATCATGGTGCCGTGGAAATAGAGGATCCCAAGAATGGTTATATAAGCAAAGTAAATGGTTAAAGACTAAAACCATTTCTGGAAAACTCTATGGATGAACAAGAAAAATAAAAATGTGGAAGAACAATCCTTACCAAATAAAGTCTAGGAGACTTAAAATCCAAGGAGTTTGAGATAGCTCCAGTGTTGGACGTGCTCGAACGGCGGGTTGCTGGTCTAGTATAGCCACCCGACAAGCTATCCTTGGTGATGTACTATCTGGGATTACCCCGGTAAAAGTATGGATGGTGGGACAAAATCGATTGGAGGTTCTCAAGTTTTAGCCACAAAAGTGGGACCTTAGAGAACTAACCTGCCGAGTAACCACTCTACCCAGAAATTCTGGGATATTTCCTTCTCTAGTACATTAACCAAGTGAGTGAGTCGGGGATAAAAGTATATCTCGTGAGTCTGCGTGAATGACTGGTGGAAAAATCTTCAAACTTGGTCGAAGTCTAGGTGGGTTGACATGCCCCCGCTAAGGTATGCAAATTCTTTCATTCTCCATCTCTTTACTCCGTCACATATGGATTGTCCCCACACTTCACAGTCTAGGGGATACGACATCAAGCAAGTTGAGGGATGGGGATCATTTCGATACCTTCATTCCCCACATCCCTCTTAATTCTATTTTTCTTACTCCGAGGACGGAGCAAACTTCAAGTTGAGGGATGGGGAACACTACGTTTTACTTCGTTTTCTTTATTTTCTTGCATTAGTTCCAAAAATTTGGTCTAAAATTTTTTTAGTACAAGAATGTGGTGTAAACATGCTTGTTTTGTTAGAGTTTGAGTGAGAAATTGCAGGATGCCGAATGAAAGTTGATTGAGGACGTGCATGACTTGACATGAATCACAAGGAATGGCGATTCACCAGCCCACATCAATATCTGTTGGACCATTCTTCCTTTGTGGGGTAACTTATATTCTTCTGGTTTTGCTCTTTGCATTGAATTGTTTATCGCATTTGCATCACATTGTGGGATTGATCGGAAAATGATTTTAGGCGTTTCTTTGAACAAAAGGCCATTCCTCTTTTATTTTCCATTATGATGAACCGTTGCACCCTTTTTGAACCCTTACGCAATTTATTTTACATTTTTACTCCCGTTCCTTGTCAAAAGCCTAGGGAACCAAATATTTGGGGGAATCAATCATCTAAGGGCAATTTTTATCCTTGAGATGTCATTCTCGGAACAGGTTGGACTTGAGTGAGGAAGGGGAATGAGAAATAGGTGCAGTGGTGTGAAGAAATTGGAAGAATTTGGTGGAAATACCGAGCCACCCATAACCGGTTAGGGTTACAGTTGTAACCGGTTACGTTCTGGAATAATGTGCAGAGGTTTTGGGAGCAAATTCTTGGAGAAGTATTGAACAGTCTCTAATCGGTTATGGATAATCAGCGTAACCGGTTATGGGTTGGCAAGTTGTGCAGAGGATTTTGAGAACAAGAACCGAGAGGTCTCTAACCGGTTAGAGAAATGGTCGTAACCGGTTATAAAAATTGAAAGAAAATATTCTTTGGGCCTAACCGGTTAAAGGAAGCGGTTACATATGGAAAGTGTAACCGGTTACGCAAAGTTCAACCGTAACCGGTTACGATCAGAAAAATTTGAAAAAAAAAATATACAAAAAGGAAAATCGGGGCCCAGGAAACCCAGACCCCAGAAACCCTCTCCCGCTCTGGCGATTTCTTGACCGAGACCCCCTCAACCCAAGTTCTCCCCTCTCTCTCTCTCGTACTAATTCTCTCTAGCCCACATCCCCCACACCTTCATCATCACCACCACCGGTCGAGAGCCGAGGGAACTGGCCGAAAAAGAATGGAGGGAGGAAATCACGGGGAATCGCCGCAGTCGAGGTAACCCTTTAAATTCGGAATTTTTGTGTGAAATTGAAGCTAAGTAGGATGTGGAGATAGTGATATATGTGTTTGGGGCATGATTGTCAATTCTGTGGACTGGTATGGTTTTGGGGAAGAAGATTGGTATACGATCTGTTGCCGCTGGAATTTCAGGAACTCTAACCGGTTACGCCCAAAACACGTAACCGGTTACACTTGACTGCAGACTCTGACCGTTTACGCCCAAAAATACGTAACCGGTTATACCTTTCTGCAGACTCTAACCGGTTACGCCCAAAAATACGTAACCGGTTACACTTCTTTTACTGTAAATTTTATTGAGTGTTTATAGCATATTGGGTCCTACGCAGGGATATACCAGTAGTACCACTTCTAGAGGGACCCACACCAGAGATCCCTACTGATCCTATTCCGCCTCCAGTTGTTGAAAATCCAATGGGGGAGCACACAGCCGATGTACAGGAGCCTACTCTTATGTTGACAGTCCCACCTATTGCTGCCCCTACTTCCGAGACTGCTCCTACCACTGAGGGTGAACCCTCTTCATCCCGAAAAAGAAAGAAGCCAGCTCCTACTCCCAAAAAATGGGAGGATGTTGTGAAGTCCCGTGCTATTTTATGTGAGAGGATGGTTGCTATGCCAAAGGAGACCAGACCACATCGATACAGTGATGAGGATGAGGTGTTATTCAGTGTGGCTGACAGTTTGGTGACCGCTGGGCTCACCAAGTGGTTTGAGGACATTCGGGGATATATTCCTACCTTTGTGAGAGAGTTCTATGTACAGGCACAGAGACAGGGGGAGGATCTGGTGATGAAGGGGAAGGTGAAGGGAAAGATGATTACTGTTACTCCTGCTTCAGTGGCCGCATTTCTGGGATGCACCCGACCTTCTACAAAGGAGACTACTTATCCCAGGGCGGGATATTCTTCACCGTCAGGTACTACTTTGGCTGAGATTGCTTGTACTGATTTGGATTTATGGAGAAGGACTGGGAGATATAACCAGGGCATGCTGAAGCCCAAATTTGCTTTGATGAACAAGGTGGTACACTATAACATCTATCCGAGGGGATCAGAAAAGGTCCCTAAGGAAGATGTTATTCAGTTATGTTATGAGATTTTGGAGAAAAAGACGATTGATTTTGGTCTACTCATATGGGAGGTCATTGCTAATTTCTAGATGCAGTCAGGGTCTAAGGCAAGTCTACCTTATGCTTTCATGATCACTCAACACTGTCTGAGCAGTGGGTTGAAGACGTCGTTCAGAGATGCTTGGACACCTGCCCCACTTGGCCCCATCACCTATGAGATGATTTGCAGGAGCGTGGGTGTGCATAAGGAGAGGCTTGACCCTCTATTCTCTACCTCTACTAGACGAGCTCCACCACCAGCACCTGAGGATCCTACTACACAGGGTGGTACTTCTACGCAAACAGATCCGAGCCCTAGTGGAACGTCTACCCCACCACCTACTGTTCGACTTCCTACTCGTTCACAGGATGCACCATCGGAGGGGAGGCTGTTAGAGATTTTGATGAGGTTCGAGGGGAAGTTTGATAGAAAGATGGAGTAAGAGAGAGTGGCCAGGGAGACAGAGCAGACTAGGAGATTGGAATGGGAGAGAGGCATTACTGCACAGTTGGCTGAGTTGGTTCGATCCAGGGCTGAGGGTTCCAGTGGAGAGTCCGGGAATGAGTACTCAGGCGAGGAGGAGCCTACAGATGATTGATATGGGATTTCTCTCTTTTTGTTGGATGACTGTTATTTTCTAGATCTTGCACCATGATAGACTAGACATTTTTGTTTTGTTTTGATGATGGTAGACTGGATATTTTGTCTTTGTTTTGTTTTCATGATGACAGGCAGGGGTAGCACCTAGCCTATATATATATATATATATATATATATATATATATTTCCTGTCATACATGTTTTACATCTCCATGACCAAATGAACGTTACAAGCTAAAAGTCCTAATTGATTTCGTGACACCCCACATGTCTGCATTTGTGATTAATGATTTTCTGTGATTTGCTTGCCACTAACTCGTTAAATGCAGCACATATACACATAATTCTTCCATATACAGCTGCAATACCTCTTCCATTGGATTCCCGAGGTTGGTTTCATTACCCTCTATACAGAAGATCATACAGTGAATCATTCTTTGTGAGTGACCCACAAGATGTTTGGAATCAAGGTTCGAGGTGAAAATTAAAAAGTCATGCACTACTCGAGAAACAACCAAAGCGGAAAAATAATGTTTTTCACTTGGGAAAGAATCAATTGGCAAGCATGTTCACCCAAATTCTTGTACTAAGAGTCGTAGGAATTTAGATTTTGTGGGTAGTCATTGCTAAAAACCCTCACGAGACCTCACTCGTCCTACCGGGGCTGTCCGGAGGTTTAAAGGAACTATCTTGCATTGCATCATAATTAGGATCGAGTCTTGTAGTGTGCTTGCTCGGGACTATCAAACTTTAAGTTGAGGGATGTGATAGACAAGCTAAATCACTTGTTTAGCATGTCTATTTCGTCTCTTGTAGATATCTTTTATGTCTTTTTAACCAATTTTTGTACATATTTGCGTTTAATGGTATTTTTGTAGATTTTTATTAGTTACAGGATTTTAGCACTTTATTCCAATATCTTGAGCCATTTGAGAAATACGGGAACGGAGGAGAACAATACTTGGAGAGTTAAGATGAAATCCGGGACATTGGGAGAAGTGAAGAAACTAATTTAGAAATGACAAGGGCAGCAACCATAACCGGTTAGAGCAAATCAACCGTAACCGGTTAGAACAATTCAGGCGTAACCGGTTAAGCCCAGCCAAAGAAGACACCAGAGGGAAGACTGAAGAAACCGAGGACATCGTAACCGGTTGAAGACCAGAGTATAACCGGTTACGCTCAGCAGAAGAGGACTCGAAGAAAGCTTAACCGTAACCGGTTACGGCATTTTTAGCGTAACCGGTTACGCTTATCGCGCACAGAAATTCCAAAGGCGGTTCTTTTAAGTTCTAATTGACGGCTAATGACTATTTTACCCCTCATTAAGGGTATTATATGGGCCAAAACGTGGTGGAAGTATATATACTTGTGATTAGGCTTGTTAAACTTACTTTTTAAATAATTTGCTCATAATCAAACCCTAGGGAGGCTACTATTGTTCTTGTGGGAGAAGATTGAAGGTTTGGGGAAGTTTTTGCAACTTATTCTCTTTGGATCTCATTGTTTTGGATTATTCTCTTGGTAAGACCATGTTTAAATCTTGTTTTCTTTATTGAAGTTTATATAGAAGTACTTGTTTTCAATTTCTTTCAAGTTTTAGTCTAATGGCTTTCAAGGATTATAGATCTATATATGTTATTAGTGTTTTCACCACCATGAGTGGCTAGATCTCTAGGAACATGGTCTTGTGGATCACTTAAGGGTAGTGGGATTGGATTCAATTTAGTAATTCACTAATTTTCCTCTAAAAAGTGTGGATCTCTTGTTATTCTCCATAGAAAATTATCCGAGAATTATTTCGATGTTGCCACTGTAAATAATTTTCGTGTAAGAGATTTCACCAATTCATGTTATTAACGAATATTTTTTGGAATATATCCCGATGTTTCCACTGTGGATATATTCTGAGTTATAAAATCGAGGACTAGATTTAAAAGAATATTTTCCGGGGAATATCTCGTTGTTATACTGTAGATATTCCTTGAGTTATAAAAGTGAAGGGTTTCATTGGAATATCCTCCGAGACTTTACCATAATGTGTTCACTTTGGTAAGTCTCGTGATCTAAACTGAATCTAATCTCCTAAATCCCTTAAGTGTGAAACAATGACCGTGTTCCTCTTTAGTTAATTTATCTCACCGGTTATTAAGTAATTTGGTAATCACTTTAGTTAACTTCTAATCACTTGATTTTTAATGATTTTCAATTTCAACTTCAATTTCATTTTATTTTCTCAATAAATACGAAAAGTTCAATTAACTGATCCGACTAGTCCCTGAGTTCGACCTTGGGCTTACCACTCTACTAGCTAGAGTAGTTCGTTCTTGTTTTTATAAATTTAAATGCACTAGACCAGAATCTGATAATAACGACACGGATTATGCGTCAAGCAGCACCATTTGAAGCTCTATATGGTAGGAGGTGTCGGACACCGACATGTTGGAGTGAGATTGGAGAAAGACAAATTTTGGGACCGGAATTATTGCAAGTGGCATCAGATGGGGTTAGACTAATTCGAGATAGGTTGAAAGTGGCTCAAAATCGACAATAGAGCTACGCGGACAATAGAAGAAGGGAGTTGGAATTCAATGTTGGTGACCATGTGTTTTTAAAGGTGTCACCTTGGAAGGGAGTTATGCGATTTAGAGGAAAGGGAAATCTAGCACCTAGATACATTGGTCCTTATGAGATTATAGAGAGAGTTGGAGCTACGGCATATCGTTTGGCCTTGCCGGTGTCAAGACTTCATAACGTGTTTCATGTCTCGATGTTGCGGAAGTATGTCAATGACCCAACTCATGTTTTGCAAGCGGAACCCTTAAAGGTTGATGAGGATTTGTCATATGAAGAAAAACCAGTGAAGATTCTTGATTTCAAAGAACAAGTGCTACGTTCTAAAGTAGTGCGGTGGGTCAAAGTTTTGTGGCGAAATCACGGTGTCGATGAGGCAACTTGGGAAGGCGAGGAGAGCATGCGGAGAGATCATCCTCACTTGTTTTCAGGTATGTTTTAAATTTCAGGGGCGAAATTTCTAAAGGGGGGGAGAGTTGTAATACCCGTTTCACGTTATAAACTAATTTTTATAACTAATTAAGGATATTAGAAATTTGGAGGAAGTAGGGAAGGAATTAAGTATGTTTAAGTATCTTTATATATTTATGTTGTGTAAAAATGTCCCAAATTATAAAAAATAAGTAGAGGAATGGCTTACAAGGGGAATAACCCTTTTAATTAAGGGCAAAGAGGTAAAGTGAGTTAAAAACCTGATTTAGGGATTTGGGAAAACTCCCTAATCCCATCATTTTGCAAAAACATTGAGATTGGAGGCTAGAGAGGGCAAAAGAAGGAGGAAGAGGCTTTTGTTGAATCCTAGGGCAATTGAGAAGGAATTGGAAGAAGAATCCTTCTTCAACCTCATTCTACACGTAAGTAGGAATCTATACATATATATATAATCTTCCTAACACTTCAGATTTGAAGTAGATTGAGGTTTTAAGTTCAAATTTGTTTTGGGGAAAACCAGAGAATTAGGTTCTTGATTCTTGCAATTGTTTGTAATCAAGAGTTGTAGGAGACTCCATATCATGTTTTTAATGATCCTAGGTCATAGGAACACCTTGTTGATGATAACTTCGAAGTTTAGAAGTGTTTGGAGGTGTTTGGAGGAAGTTAGGATCGTTTTTCGTCAAAAATCACGAGTCTCAGAAATCGCATCAGAAGCGTTGGCAACCAGTTGGGATTCCTTGGCCAACCGGTTGGCATGTGGGGTGAAGGGAGTGGAAACCGGTTGGGTTGTCTTGACAACCGGTTGGGTTGCAGAGTAGAGTTGCCAACCGATTTGGCAACCGGTTGGTGATTGCGGTTGGGACTGGGCAGGGTGATCCCAACCGGTTGGGATGCATAGTCCAACCGGTCGGGAATGCTTCTGTCTGGAATTTTGGCTAAGTCTTGGGAACTTGAAGAATGACCAATTAAGGTCAGAT
The DNA here is from genome assembly GCA_002855965.1 of Monotropa hypopitys. NCBI lineage: Eukaryota > Viridiplantae > Streptophyta > Magnoliopsida > Ericales > Ericaceae > Monotropa > Monotropa hypopitys. The sequence continues at coordinate 8,093 of NMUG010013873.1, forward strand.
AAGGAATATTTATGGCACAATAAGACGTATAATTATTTAATTAATGCTTCCTCTATTTGATTTCCATCTTATAATTACAATGTGGACTAAAATGGTATTTTGATGGACAGGGACGCAAGAGGAGGGCATTGAGGCCTCACACAAAGGCAAAGAGAAGGTTTGATCATCGGTATTGGTGAGTGTAGGAATGTGGCATTGTGGTGACCTGTTTTTTCCGGAGGGTTCTCTTCGGCCGCTGAGCCTTCGGATGTGGGAAGTCGGTTTTGACCGGTGACTGGCGTGGTCCCTGCAAACAAACAAGGGGGGTCCTCCTGCTTGGCTCCTGCAAAACAAGGATTAGTGCCCGCCGGTGGGGTTTAACCAACGGGGCCTCCGATACTTAAGTTAGCAACTGTTTGGGAAGATAAAGCAGTAATCGAAGGAGGCCGGACGGTAGCGGTCGGGGATCCAAAGTCAGGATTAGGACCAGATCCCGTGAACAGTACCCATGAGGGGTATTTATAGGGGGATGTTGGCTTGGGGCTCACGAATATTGAGTGGGCTGCACGTCGAGGGCCCAAGGGTGGGCCTGGACGGTTGATGGACCGGGTTGAACCGTACGGACGGGGCGTCTCGGTCGGATCCCCATGATAGTGACAGGAGGGGTAGCCCTCCGGGTGGTCTGGCTCGCTTGGCGGTAAGCCGAGAGCCGAGGCAAAGTGTCAACGGAGGACATCTGCCCGGACATTGGCGGTCGGTCAAGCCACAAGCCTTTCGGCCGTGGACACTTAATGGTCGGTGCCCTTGTACTTGGTTTTGTGAGTCGCTGATGGTCCGGACGCTGACGGTCGGACATGCGGTGGGACGTGGACGGTCGGACATGCGGTGGGATGTGGACGGTCCGTATGGCCGACTCGTTGGTGATGTGTTTCTGCGACATTTTTCTCCCCAGGGCGTGGGTCCGGTCACCACAATAGCCCCTCAATCTTTCCCAATTTTTTTGGAAAAGATTGAAAGAGTTCAACCGGACACCATGCCAAAGGAGGAAGGTTACGTTAATTATGTTTGGTGTCACGTTTGACGTCACCTGACAGACGTCAAGACGTTGATTAGACACGGCTGTCAGGAACCGCCACGTGTTGCGATCCGATTGGCTGGTCAAACTGACCACCTCAGCACATGTGTAGAATTATTTAATGCTCCACAGCTGTCTCGTACCTTGGGGAACCTATAAATAGGCCTACTGGGTATGAGCTTTGGTACTCCATTTCGTGCGCAAGGGTCCTCCGGAGAGCTATTTATTTTGCGGCAACTGCGCTTCTCTGCTCGTCATGGATCAGGTAGTCGATTTATCGTCTTCTTCTTCGCACTCTGAGCTGGACCCATTGTTTCAGCCGGCCCACAGGGAGGCTACTCCCGAAGCTAGCTCCAAGTCGTCGTCACCCATTGAGGAAGTCACGCCCGAAGCATCCTCTTCAAGTCGGCCTCCGGTCGGTAGTCAAGCTAATATCGTTCGGAAATTTTCAGATGAAGCCGAACCATCATATGCGGCCACGAGAGGTCGGTCGGGAAGAGCGCTAGGAGGGGCAAGAAGGAAAGCCAGTGATGAGGGCTGCCCTTACCTTCGCTTCTTTCGTGGGGGGATTCATGAGTTCGAAGAGTTCTCCCATTGGTATGAGATCCCAGGTAACGTGTTCATTGCGGAAGTCGGTTCGGCGATCACCTACTCGGAAGACCATATCACCGTTCCCCTTATGGCTGTGACCGAAGGTCGGCTAACGTTCCCCTTATGCCCATTCCTTCGTGGTTTTCTACACGCGTTCCAGCTTGCACCGAACCAGCTGTCGGTTAACTGCTATCGAACCATGAGCTGCATTTGGATTCTGAGTGCCAGGCATGGGTTTGAATTCTTTGTGCCGGACCTCATGGGCCTA
>NMUG010013874.1:0-10003 GCA_002855965.1 Monotropa hypopitys
TTTACTTTATGCTTTTCTTATAAGTATTCACCAGCTTTTCCCAAAGCTGACCCTTCCTTTTCCCCATCCAAGTGTTGCTGTGATGGGATCAGTTTAGAGTCCACCAGTCCAGCAGTTGAGTGAGAGTTTTCCATTAGTCCTGTTTCAGGTACTAGTTATATTTAAAAAGATTTAATTCAGTTGATTTTATGTTCTGTTTCAGTAGTGAGAAGTTTGGGCCAATGTTTGTAGCCCATCTGGTTGAGTGAGATTTTGTTCTTCAGATTTTTATTTCAGTTCAGTAGTTTTGTTAGCTGGTTAGCTAGTTGTTCCATTTGTTGTTGTGAGTTTATTTTAGTTTTTTTATTTAAGCTAATTAGTGAGTTTTAGTTTGTTGCTTGCCATATGTCTATCTCTGGATGGCTGGTTTTACGGTCATCGGGGATGGGGCGTGACAAGTTCCACATTCCATCGTCTATTATCATTGCTGAGGTGGGGTTGGAGGTTAGCTATGTGGAGGAGCAAATAACCGTTCCTCTGATGGCGATCGCCAAAGGGGGCTGAGATTCCCCATAGACTGCCACCTTTAATTTTTCCTATGTGCGTTCAAACTTGCTCCTAACCAGTTATCGACCAATGGCTACCGGATAATCACCTCTGTTCAGGCGCTGTGCGAAAGGCATAATTTGGACTTCTACGTGGAAGATCTCATGGGAATATTTTCCCTCTCTCGCAATAGGGCATCCAGACGATACTTTCTTTCTGCTCGCAAACCTTACGAGGATGTCATCTCATGGCTGCCGGACTCCGAGAGGTGGGAAGACACCTATATTCAGCTTTTTGAAGAGTACAACTTCACGCCGGAGGAGCCGTGCTAAAACCCAGTTCCGACGAAGCCGGGCAATCTAGGTCGGAGACCCAATCTTTCTCTTTTTTAAAATGCCCGGCAGTCACTACCTTATTATCACGACTCGTATTTTTAAAATATGTTTCTAGAATTAAATTTGCTACTCTATTCGATTTTTGGATCTTAGTGTAGACTCCTTGGATTGTATTGGTAATTGAAAGTCGGTTTTGGACTCCTCCTTAGTTTATACATATTGTTCGTGGTTGATTCAAGGTGTCTCGGGAAGTCCCGGGAACCCTTGGGATTGAAATTTAGCATCAGGAGGAGTTTGCATCGGTGCAAAGTGGTCTTGCATCGGTACAGAAGTTTTTGAAAGTTTGCATCGGTGCAGGGAATGGCTTCACTCGTGCACAAACATTCTACTCACTTCTTAGCAAGTTTGCATCGGTGCAAAGGGGAGTTGCACCGATGCACATACTCACTGTTCGAAATTCTGAGGAGTTTGCACCGGTGCAGATTTGCCTTGCATCGGTGCACAGAGGTGTTTTGACAGATTTTAATACTTATTAAGGGCATTATGGTCTTTTCAAGTGGGGGTTGTATATATGTCTTAGGGAGCTCAAGAAACCCTCATTTTCACTCAACACTCTCTCTCTCCTCCTCTCCTATCCACAAGTCTCTCTCTCTCTCTCAAACTCATTTCTCCTCCCTCTCTTCCTTGATTTCATGGCTAATGTTTGGGTTTTATAGATTTTGCCCTTCATTAACATCGACGAGGGCTTCCTGATCTACACATCTACGGTTTTGGTTTGCGGCGGTGTTAAGGATGTTTTCCGACGACCTTGGAGCTCTGGCGATTTCTCCGGTGGGTAAATTCTTAACTATTGTCAAGTATGTGTGTGTGTATATAGGTTTCAATGTGGTAGTTATGGTGTGTACATTGCAATTTTATGACCTAGGGTTAGCCTAGGTTTGTAGTCTACACTTGAATGGCTTAGGGAAGGTCTATGGAGTCAAAGGAATTGAGTGGTGATCTTGTGCCCACTAGATATTCGATGAAATTCCCGTGAGAGGGATGGTTAGTGTTTTGGGTGACTTGTAGGATGATTGGTGGACATTGGAGTTTAGGGCCGCCAAGTGTTCGACGAGATTCCCTTGTGAACCTCAAGTCGTGTTTTGGGGTTATCGTGACAATTGAATTGTCGTAGGACATGTACGAGTAACAATTGGATACGTTGAGTTTTGGAATCACCATAAGTCCCTTGGAACTTATGGGACACCACGTGTTCGATGATATTACTAAATGGGCATTGAAATAGGATTGGGTTTCTAAATCCCCTCCCTTCATGTTTTGGTAGACTTGGGCCTCTCTTAGCCCCGTTGTGATAGAATGTTGGTCTTGAAACGTTTGGTTTGGGTTGACTGTCGTGATGATTGTCTCCCTTAGAGTTTGCCGAGGTTGAGTTAGTGATTGAAGAAATTAAGTAAGTGGTTTTATATACCGAAAAGAATGCCGAATATGGAGGACGTGTCCCACGAGGACTACTCATACTCAAATCTTGAATCGATCACTTGGTAAACTTGTAATGAAACAAAATCAATCAAAGACGTAGAATCATAGGGTATCGGGGGCCCTCCCTTAAGTTGGGGAACACCAGAGTGTTTAGTGGGAATAGGTTGCGGCCGTACTTCCCTGGATGGTCGCACCATCCATGACATTATGTACAACAGGAATAGACAGATGTTGGACTTCTCCGGTGGTTGCGCCACCACGTTGAGCATAATGGGGGCGTAGCGTAGCCCTCCCAACGAGTTGAGGAATAACGAGGGGAAAGGATAGTGTGCCGATGAACCACCATACCGGACGCAATCAAATATGATATGACCTCGAGAACATTATAAATGGAAAATTGGGATAACTTGGAAGGGTCTTGGTTAGATGCCTCCACGGAGTATCCATAATACGAGAAAATTGGGATAACTTGGAAGGGAGTATCCATTGTGTAAGAAATGAAAGTATGATAGAATTTCAATATCAATCCATAGTATGGGCTATGGAGAATTAATCAACGAATGAAAAGATAGAAAGGAAGGAAAAAAATACCTCAAATATCTGATGTGGCATATGAATCAAATACTTAATGATATCGATAGTTAGTGATGTTCGCGGAATGAGTTGTTGTTGGATATCTTAGCGTCACTTTGGTTTGGGATCCTTGGTAGATTCTTAGAGTCATTTTACCTTAGCGGCAAGGTAGGTTGAGTTGTGTTAGAGTCTACTTCGGTTGGACCTAGAATACCTTACTCCTTGCACTTACTCGGTTTAGAGAACTTGGTCGTATACACTTAGTTCGAATCACGCCTACGTCCACTGTTACTTAAGTTAGGTTGGCTTCACTTGCACTTTGGGTTCTTTACTGTTTGTACATTTACTCGTGGATACATAAGCACGCACCGCATGTGCATGCTTGGTAGTAGTTAGGGTTTTCTCACTGAGCCATGGTTTGCTCAGACCCTCTTTCCTTTCCTTTTTTCTAGTCTGTGCTATAGGGTTAGATGGACTTGGAGTTGGAGTCAGCTGCTGGATTCTCTTGGGCTCGGCTACTTCAGTTTTAGTAGCCTCTCTTGTACTCCACTTTTCATTTACAGTACTTTCAGTTGTAGTTCTTTTACTTTATACTTATAGTTCTTTGTTCACCGTGGCAGTTGTAGTAGGACAGTACTTGTACTTCACTTTCGCTCTTCACTTTGTTGTACTCTCCTTTGTACTGTTCTGTGATGTAATGAAAATTCAACTGAATGTATCTGTATGGCAAGTAGTTGTATCCCCTGTTTATTATTAAAACTGTAATTCAAAAAAATGGTTTGAAAATCCGGGGCGTGACAACTTGGTATCAGAGCTTTCGATTCGAATACCTTGGAGCCGTGGGGAGACACTTAGTCTCCGTGGGTTCTCTTGGTCATTACATTGTTCTTCGGTTGTGTCTTTGTACTTGGTGTGCTCTATCGCATCATGGCCTTGTGTCTTTGAGGCATCCTGCATGTTAGTCTCCTTCCACGAATGTTGAGTTTCTCCATCCTTTGGAAGTCGAGTGTTGTTCTCTTGTGGTAAGTCTAGTTGCCTTGCGGTGTTTATGTGCTCTTGTGTCCTCGTTTCTAGTGATCATGATGTATCTTTTATGGTTATAGATTGGTCTTTGATTCCTCTTTGTCGTTAGAGTTGGTTGCTTTTCTATATTGAGGTGTTAATAATCGTGTAGTCGTTGGTAAAATAGGCCTTATGGTCCATCCGAGTTTGTATTTACTCCTCCACTTTAGTGGAAATCTTGAGGCGTTACCGAGATTTTTAGCATTTTTCTTTAAGGGGTATGACCCGTTGGTCATATCTCTTCTTGAGATTTAATTAGTTGTATTCGTTTTGGGATTTTTTAGACTTCGCGATGCCGTTGTCTGTTAATTCGTGTTGCATGTGATATTGTTGGGTTCGTTTAGACTACTTAGGATCGGTGCGTTCTAGTTCGTGGCTTAAAATGCGATTCGTAAAATGTTCCTCTTTTACTTTATATATTGCATTCATTTTGGGTCCCTTGCCCATTTGGGGTCTTTGGTGCCCCATGTGAGTTGTTCGTTCTTTGCGTACCTTCTTGCATACTTATTGTTGAATGACTTTAATACTCTCTTTTTAAGGTATCAAGATGGATGCTAATCGTGCCTTGAATGTATTGAATAGTTCCTTCTCATGAACCCATCCCAATTCAATGGTGAAGGTGACCCTACGGAAGCCAATCATTGGCTCGCAGGCATTCGCCAGATCCTTGATGCTTTGGGTGTTGTTGAGAGTCATGTCCGAGTGGCCCTAACATCGTATCAATTTATTAGAAAATCCAATGAATGGTAGAGCACAATGATGATGAATGACCAATTGTCCAGCGCATCTCCCTTTGAGAGTTTGTCTTGGGAATAGTTTTAATCTATGTTCAATAAGAAGTACCTTCCTAGTTCTTTTCGCGAGCAGTTGAAATTGTAGTTCGAGAGTCTGATTCAAGAGGACGTGGTCATTTCTTAGTATGCTGCTAAGTTTCAAGCCTTGCCATTTCACACTAGAGAGGCTTAGTTCAGAAGACTGCAAGTGCTACATGTTCGAAAGGGGTTTGCATTGTCCTATCCGACAAATTGTGGTGCAGCAGCAGATTTAGGATTTTGTCGTGTTATTGGAGCATGCTAGAGCAATAGAGTCTTGCCTTGAAGAAAAAGTGAGGGTGTCTTTGGAGGTACCATATCAACTTCCTACTAGTGTGCGTTCTTTTACATCCGAGAGTTCTGGCAAAAAGTGAGGCCAAGCCCAGTCAAAACCTCTGCGCAAGTATTGTGGAATAGGTTCTTCTTATTCCTCATCTTACATGGTGGGAGTTGTCTTCAAATCTCAGGTTGTGTGCCATAGATGTCGGCAATCGGGTTATGTTCGTGCTCAATGCACCGCACAGTTCTCCTCATCTTGTTTCTCGTGTGGAGAAGTTGGCCACAAGACAAGAAAGTGTCCCCATGGAGCTAGTGCTCGTGGAAGACTGGGTCCATGATTAGGTTTCACCCTTGACCGGTATCTCTCTACGGTGGATCATGACTTCTTTTGCTTCTTTTCGTGATCTGTTTAAATTAAAATTGTTGGACCTGTAATCCCTTGACTGTAACTCTTGATTTTGCTAGAGATGGGAATTTTTTTCCTTAGTGTCTTACTGCTTCTAAATGACTAATTTCGTTATGGCCTTGTGCCCTATCATTTGATGTCGGTTGGTCTGATCATGCTAGTAGTTTTCTTTTTCTTGGTTGACAAATTCATGCAACCGTATTTAATCGACAGTGATGGACCATTTGATTCTCGTTATTAGTATTTGTTTTATGTGAGTCGTATTTCATTTGATGCATAGGGCTTATCGACTCTTCGGTAGCATTTCTTTTGAACCGTATGATGTGGATCTAAATATGCATGTTGTAGGGTTCGTTGATTCGTGGATGACGTTTCTTTGACCTACACTCTGTCCATTGTATGTGGTGGGACTTTTCAAGTTCCTTGTGGTGTTTTGTTTGAGTTACATCTCCAATTGCGGACCACCCATGTAGTATGTTGCTTTGTTCCGAGCTTCTAGTCGGGTAACATTTGTCGATCTTGTTTCACCCCTGACTTCGGTAGAATTTTCCTATGTTTGAAAGCCGTTGTGTTTCCGTGTTTGTCTCGCTATTGATGCTGTAGCCCTAGTTCGAATGTTAGTAGTTCCAATTTCAGTTACGAGCCTTTAGTGGAATTAGAAACAACTATTTTCGTTCGCTGTGCTTTTGTGTTGAACGTTGCTCGACCGTCGACAAGAAGTTTGTGGACTTGAGTTGTACGTATCCATTTGGCCGTGGGAAAGTTGGGTACGAATTCATATTGTGGTCTAGACTTGATGTGAGTATAGTGCCATGCCATATTGCTTGGGCTTGGCACTTACACATTTTAGCATGTGTGGGTGCGTGAGTACCTTCTTGGTTATGTGATATACGTTTAATGTGGTGAGTTGGTTTGAGAAGAGCTACCGACCGGGGCATCTCAAAACAAATCACCAAGGTCATACGATTACCACACTAGGATGCGTGTGTTGGGTATGGTGTATTCTTTTGCTCTAGAATTGGGAGCATATTCATGTGTTACATTTATTTTGGTTAGTTCGTGGGTGTTGGTGCGATGACGCATCCTCACTAGTTATAAATTGCCAAGCATTCATGCAAACGGTCTTAAAGTGTGTCAGCGTGTCTACCACGTGTCAACGTGTCCTCGGCGTGTCCTTGGCATATCGGCATGTTTTTGGCGTATCCTTAGTTATCGGGGTAACCGTAGTGCGATTGTTGGCTTGTGGCGGATGACAACACCAGAATTACCGTGTGTGAGTTTGTGGATCAATAATAGAGTGTTAACGATTGTAGAATCGATTCGTCCCTCGTTGAAATTGTTGTTGCAAGAGGATTGTTAGTTTCGTGTCCTTGAGGAGATTAATCCCTTATGGGATCCTCTGTCTCTAGTATCTTTGGAAAAATCAATTCTCGTATCGGCGTGGCCATACCCTATCGGGAGTCGTCCCTTTTATTCTTTTGTGTGGCACGTTTGGTGTTCCTCGGTAGAAATCTTTGCATCTCTCTCCTTAGTAAATCTCATGAACGAATTGTTGGATGTTGAAGTAAAGTGGTACTTATATTGGATTGAGCATTCGAGCAACCGTATCAAATTCATGCGTTTTAGTTGAACTCACTCCCATTCTTGTTGGGATCTCACTCTTGAGAAGTTTATTGTAGAGATGTGTTTTGGTTTTGATTCATTGTTGAGGAGCGAACTCGTGGTCTCGTTAGTCAGTGGTATGGTTTTCATCCCCTCTTCTTTCTTACTTAATTTCGAGGATGAAATTTCTTTAAGGGGTATGAAGTGTCACGACTCGTATTTTTAAAATATGTTTCTGGAATTAAATTCGCTACTCTATTCGATTTTTGGATCTTAGTGTAGACTCCTTGGATTGTATTGGCAATTGAAAGTCAGTTTTGGACTCCTCGTTAGTTTATACATATTGTTCGTGGTTGATTCAAGGTGTGTCGGGAAGTTTGGGGAACCCTTGGGATTGAAATTTAGCATCAGGAAGAGTTTGCATCGGTGCAAAGTGGTCTTGCATCGATGCAGAAGTTTTTGAAAGTTTGTATCGGTGCAGGGAATGGCTGCACTGGTGCACAAACATTCTGCTCACGTCTTAGCAAGTTTGCATCGGTGCAAAGGGGAGTTGCACCGGTGCACATACTCACTGTTCGAAAATCTGAGGAGTTTGCACCGGTGCAGATTTGCCTTGCACCGGTGCACAGAGGTGTTTTGACAGATTTTAATACTCATTAAAGACATTATGGTCTTTTCAAGTGAGGTTTTATATATGTCTTAGGGAGCTCGAGAAACCCTCATTTTCACTCAATACACTCTCTCTCCTCCTCTCCCATCCGTAAGTCTCTCTCTCTCAAACTTATTTCTCCTCCCTCTCTCCCTTGATTTCATGACTAATGTTTGAGTTTTATAGATTTTCCCTTCATTAACATCGACAAGGGCTTCCCGATCTACGCATCTACGGTTTTGGTTTGCGGCTGTGTTAAGGACATTTTTTGGTGACCTTGGAGCTCCAACAATTTCTCCGGTGGGTAAATTCTTAACTATTGTCAAGTATGCGTGTGTGTATATATAGGTTTCAATGTGATAGTTATGGTGTGTACATTGCAATTTTGTGACCAAAGGGTAGCCTAGGTTTGTAGTCTACACTTGAATGGCTTAGGGAAGGTCTATGGAGTCAAAGGAATTGAGTGGTGATCTTGTGCCCACTAGGTGTTCGACGAAATTCCCGTGAGAGGGATGGTTAGTGTTTTGGGTGACTTGTAGGGTGATAGGTCGCCATTGGAGTTTAGGGCTGCCATGTATTCGACGAGATGCCCTTGTGAACCTCAAGTCGTGTTTTGGGATTATCATGACAATTGAATTATCGTAGGACATATACGAGTAACAATTGGATACGTTGAGTTTTGGAATCACCATAAGTCCCTTGGAACTTATGGGACACCACGTGTTCGATGATATTACTAAACGGGCATTGAAATGGGATTGAGTGTCTAAATCCCCTCCCTTCATGTTTTGGTAGACTTGGGCCTCCCTTAGCTTCGTTGCGATAGAATGTTGGTCTTGAAACATTTGGTTGAGATTGACTGCCGTGATGGTTGTCTCCCTTAGATTTTGCCGAGGTTGAGTTAGTGATTGAAGAAATTAAGTAAGTGGTTTGATATGCCAAAAAGAATTCCGAATATGGAGGACGTGTCCCACGAGGACTACTCATACTCAAATCTTGAATCGATCACTTGGTAAATTTGTAATGAAATGAAATTAATCAAAGACGTGGAATCATAGGGTACTGAGGGCCCTCCCTTGAGTTGGGGAACACCGGAGTGTTTGGAGGGAATAGGTTGCGGTCGTACTTCCCTGGATGGTCGCACCATCAATGACATTATGTACAATGGAAATAGATAGATGTTGGACTTCCCCGGTGGTCGCGCCACCACGTTGAGTATAATGGGGGCGTAGCATAGCCCTCCCAATAAGTTGGGGAATAACGAGGGGAAAGGATAGTATGCCGATGAACCACCATACCGGACCCAATCAAATATGATATGACCTCGAGAATATTATAAATGGAAAATTGGGATAACTTGAAAGTGTCTTGGTTAGATGCCTCCACGGAGTATCCATAATACAAGAAAAATGGGATAACTTGGAAGGGTCTTGGTTAGATGCCTCCATGGAGTATCCATTATGTAAGAAATGAAAGTATGATGGAATTTCAATATTAATCCATAGTATGGGCTATGAAGAATTAATTAACGAATGGAAAGATAGAAAGGAAGGAAAGAAAGAAATACCTAAAATATCCGATGTGGCATATGAATCAAATACTTAATGATAACGATAGTTAGTGACGTTCGCGGAATGAGTTGTTGTTGGATATCTTAGCATCACTTTGGTTTGGGATCCTTGGTAGATCCTTAGAGTCATTTTACCTTAGCAGCAAGGTTGGTTGACTTGTGTTAGAGTCTACTTCGGTTGGACCTAGAATACCTTACTCCTTGCACTTACTCGGTTTAGAGGACTTGGTCGTATACACTTAGTTGGCGTCACGCCTATGTTCACTGTTACTTGAGTTAGGTTGGCTTCACTTGCACTTTGAGTTCTTTATTGTTTGTACATTTACTCGTGGACACATAGGCACGCACTACATGTGCATGCTTAGTAGCAGTTAGGGGTTTTATCACTGAGCCATGGTTTGCTCAGACCCTCTTTCCTTTCCTTTTTTCTAGTCTATGCTACAGGGTTAGACGGACTTGGAGTTGGAGTCAGCTGCTGGAATCCCTTGGGCTCGGCTACTTCAGTTTTAGTAGCCTCTCTGGTACTCCACTTTTCAGTTACAATACTTTCAGTTGTAGTTCATTTACTTTGTACTTGTAGTTCTTTGTTCACTGTGGCAGTTGTAGTAGGACAGTACTTGTACTTCACTTCCACCCTTCACTTTGTTGTACTCTCCTTTGTACTGTTCTGTGATGTAATTTGTATTTCAAAAAACGGTTTGAAAATCCGAG
>NMUG010013875.1:0-10004 GCA_002855965.1 Monotropa hypopitys
TGATGTCATTCGTGGCAAACGTTCTAGAGAATTGGGTTTGGTCTTGGAAATTCTTGGGCAATTGAGCATTGTGGCTTCCTTTGGGTACTAGTAACATAATTGTGTGAGTGATATGACTTCCCTTGGTACGATGATGAAGTGAAGTTGGAACTTTGGGTTGGACCCTACTCTCGAGGGGATTGTGGAAATGTGGAAAGGTGATTTTATGACTTGCAAGATATAGTACCCAACAAACGCAGTGAACTTTCAATACGAGGGATGGATCCCATGAGGACCACCCTTTGGAAATCCATCATCATTCACTAAAGATCTCACTAATGGAATAAGGAAATATAGTGTGGTGTTGACTTGGATGGTTTTGCCCAAGTCCGTGTATAGTGTTAAGTGGGAGACACGCGTTCCCTTGAAGTTGCGGAATCACTAGATATCATTGACGGGTGATGATCTATGAATAAGATCCTTTGGCTATAGGTGGGAGATACAAGTTCCCGAAAGTCTCGGAATATACTGGATACGCTGGCAGGCGGGATCCTGGAACAAATCTTAACACGCGTGGTTTACTCGCCCTTGTCTAGGGGAGGTTGGAGACTCGCTTGTTTAGGAGTCGACCGGAAATTAATTGGAGACTCGCTTGATGGTAATGCGGTTGTCCCCTTGGGTGAGCCAAGGTGGGAAAACGATGAAATGTGTAATCCAATATTCAATATCAACTTTAATCATGTGAATCCTAAATGTTACCAATGAATGTGGGAATGATGGAAACGATGAGAGGACTTGACGTTGGGTTCCTTGCGAGTGATTATAGGTATTGGTCATGTCTTGACCGTGGTTTGGGTTGAGGGCATGTATGATTGAGTATTGAGGTTTGCGTGTCCCTTAGTAGAGTTCCCTTGTGATAGTGTTTATGTTGGAGACGTAGGTTGGTTTGGGTGACACTCTACTTGTTTGACCTTGGAGATACTCTTAGTCCCACGTTACTTGGGTGCGTGTGTGTGCCTCTCCTTGACTTTACTTACCTTTGCTTGTGGCACATAGGGTCGCATGCGCTCGTGCATGCTTTGTAGTCGTTGGTTGTTACCGCACTGAGCCGTGTTTTGCTCAGACCCTCCTTTCTCTCTCTTTTCCAGGATTGTACTGCAGGGTTTCTCTTGCAGGGTGACTTGGAGCTTGTACTGGCAGTTGGTTCATTTGGAGCTGCAGTCTTGGCTCTCCTTGTGCTGTTGTACTCACCTTTCAGTTTTCAGGTTGTTGTACGGTTGTAGTTGTACTTTCTCTTTATAGTTTATAGCGAGTAGTTCGGTTGTACTTTCTTTGTTGTACTCTTTTAGTTTGTACATTGTATCAAGATTAATGTAATGAGAACTTCAACTGCAATGCTGTTGTATAGTAACTATTAACTCCCCGATGTTGTGTTATTTGTATTTTAAAAAAATGTTGGATATGTTTTACTTAAAAACATGGGGTGTTATAGTTGGTATCAGAGCTTTCGGTTTGAATACCTTTGGACCGTGGGGAGACACCTAGTCTCCATGGGTTCCTAGGTTCATTACGATTGATATGATTATTCTTGTGTGCCTTGGAGCACCGTTTGCCTTGGGTTTGCTTCCTTAGAGTCGCTTGTGTAGTTTCGACTCCTCCTTGGATAGTTCAGTTTCCTTGAGTATTGGGAGATGAGTGTTGTTCTTCCCCGAGAAGTTAGAGATGTGTTGGCGGTTGTACGCTTGAGTACCTAACTTCATTGAGATTTGTGGTGTGGCATCCATTGTTCAGTTGATTTGAGGAGTTCCTTATGGCTTTATAGTGGAAATTGTGACTCGTGGTACGATGTTAGATCTTGAGGTCCGTTGGCTCTTTCGCTTTGAGGCATGAATTCTTGGTTGTCTTGTGGCTTCGTAGGTCCTGTTGAGTTGTGGGACTCTCCCTTTGTGAATGTGTAGTGGAAATCTTGACTCTGGAAGAATGATGTTTTTGAGGCTTGTTGGTTTTCCCGTTTTGAGGCATAAGTTTGGTTTCGTTGTATGGTTATGTGATTTGTTAAGGCTTCTGTTTGTGCATCTTCGGGTAAATTGAGGATTGTTCTTCCTATTTTCCTTGCGGTTTGGCTTTGTGTTCCCAAATTCTCGTGTAATTTGATATTGGTAATCATTTGGATCCTTTGCCTCTTCGGAAAATCTACACGTTTTTATGAGTTGTATTCATTCTTTTCCATCGCAATGCGAATATTCTCTTGCAATGAAGTACAATTACTGCCCTACTACAACTGCTACAGTAAAAATAAAGAACTACAAGTACAAGAAAAGTAACTGAAACTGGAATAGCAAAGCCCGAGAAAATCCAGCAGCTGACTCGAACTCTAAGTCTACGAACTCACCAAGTCTTGCAAACAAACACTAGAAAAAGAGAAAAAGGAGGGTCTGAGCGAACCACAACTCAGTGAGAAAACCCCTAACTACTACCAAGAATGCATATGCGGTGCATGCCTACGTGTCTACAAGTAAGGTGTAAAAATAGTAAATAACCCAAAGAAACCAAGGACTCCAAACCACACGTGATGCAAACATAACCCAATCAATAGTGGACCTAGGCTTGTCACCAACAAACACAAGTATAATCGAGTCCTCTAGATTAAATGAGTGTAAAGGGAGAGCCTCCTAAATCCAACCGATGCAAACTCTACTCTACTCGACCAACCCTGCTACTAATGTACTATTGCCCAAGGGATCTATCAAAGGACCCACACAAAAACACAGCTACGACATTGCTTACTATTTCATCTCAGGAGCCTCACTAATAGTACACATTGTTAAAGATTGGATTCACACATCGCTTTGAGATGTTGGAGGTATTCTTTTCTTTTATTTCCTTCATTTATTTTCATTGTCATATGAATAAATACGGAAATTCCATTACAAGTCCATTTTTTATTTATCTTACCATTCTCGTTGCATAATTCATTCACGTTAGGGAATTCTTTCATTGCCTCACATTATGGATGAACCACAGAATCCCGAGCCAATTCCATTCCGGGTAGTCCTACTATTTTATAACTTTGCTTGTTCATATTAGAGAGTTCGTATCATTTGTAACTTTTATACAATGGACTCATTATGGAATCATCTATCCAAGTCCCTTCCATGTGATCCCAAGCTTCCATTTATTATGTTTTCGTTGAGTGTGGTTGATAGGGTAGGTCCGGCATGGTTGCTCTGGTAACAAACCATCCTTTCCTTTCCGTCATTCCCAAAGACCGTTGGGAGGATTAACATCAACCCATTGTTCACAATGTCGTGGATGGAACGACCATCTCGAGAATCCCTAGCCAAGTCCATTCCCGTATCCAAGTATATCAATCCCCTATCATAGTTATCATGCCTCGCCAAGGCCATGAAACCACATTATTCCATTTAGTTCACATTTCCACGCCACTTATTCGATCACGTTCCATTTCTTTGAAAGTTTCACATGTGATAGATTCAAGGTTGGGTACGAGTAGCCCTTATGGAGCACATCCTTCAAATTTGACATTTATTGGTATATTGAACCACTTACTTGATTTCTTCAATTACTAGCTCAACCTTGGCCAACCCAAGGAAGACAATCAACATGACAAATCAACCTCGATCAAGTATTTAAAACCAACTCTTTATCCTAACGGGGCTAAGGAAGGCCTAGGTTCACCAAAATGTGAAGGGAAGGGGGCTTAGACACCCAAATCCAAATTCAATGCCCACTTAGTAATTTCATCGAACACTCGACATCCCATAGGTTCTAAGGGACTTATTTTGATTTTACAATACAACGCACCCGATATACCATTCATTTAAGTCTTACAACCACCCTAACATCAATATCTACCCAAAACACAAGTTATACTTCCCACGGAAACTTCGTCGGATAAAGTGCTTGCCAAACTCTAAGGGCCTTTGGTGAGCCTAAGGGCTCGACCTAATCATCCACACATCCACACAATTCTACGACGACCCAACAATGTCAAATTCTCCCAAAACATGACTCAAATTTTACAAAGGGAATTCATCGAACACTTGGTGGCCCCTAACTCCAATGGTCATGGATTAACCTAGCAACTATCAATCTACACCAAAGTCACTACTAATACGATCTATGACATAACTCAAGACGATTTCTAGGTCACCTCTAGCAAGGAAGATCCATGAATCTACGAAATGCGATGTCGATAGGAAATGACTACGAAAATAAATCCTAGAGTACACACACACACGCGCACTTAATAATAGTCAAGAGTTTACCCACTGGAGAGTCGTCAGAGTTTCAAGTCCACCAGAGAGATCCTTAACACCACCACGAACCAAGCCTGTCATCGCGTAGATCGTCTTTAGCTCTCTAATGTTAGTGAAGGACTTTTCTTCCAAAGATCCTAGGAAGAGGCCAAAAATCACGAGGAAAGGGAGAGGAGAAAGAGAAATAGAGAGAGAGAAGGAAAGAGAGAGAGAGAGAGGGACTTACGTGAGTTACAGAGAGGGAGAGGCACCAAAATGAGTTCTTGAGCCCTTTTACATGAGAAATGTATATATATACGCCCCTAGGAATGACAAAAATACCCCCAATGCAAGTCTGCCAAAAGCTTCGCAGAATGCGCTACCAGTTGTGCCACAATCCGGCCTACCGGTTGCGCTACATTCAGTTGTTTCCCCAAAATTGTGCAGAGAAGAATGCGCTACCGGTTGCACCAAAATTCGGGCTACCGGTTGTGCCAAAATTCGGGCTACCGGTTGCGCTATCTGCAGTAGTTTTACCAAAATTGCTATTGGAGAGGTTTGGGCCTAACTTTCTCGTCCGAACTCCGATTGACACAATTCAAGTTGCGTTGGATTAATAATTAAATTATCTACCATATTGATGAAGAATATATTCATGTTAAGAAATTACTCCGGGGTCATAATAGGCCTCGAAGACCCTCGGCACATTGCCAGAACAACCCAAGACAACGTCAACTCACTACCGGGAACTCTAACTACTCTAACTCGATAAATTAACATCCATCAGACCCCTAACCTTCATTATTTATTATGAAAACTCATTTTACAAAAATAAATCGATTATTCATTGATTATAAAAATACATTCTCATTTAAAATTACATTGAAATTTCTAGGTCGCTACATTTCTAGTCCTAAAACAGTCCCAAAATAGTCCCCAAATCAGTCCTGAGACCAAAGTCCATCCTGAATCGTATTTTCCTTTCAAATCCCTAAGTCGTCTCATTCCTGAAAAAACTCGAAAAACGTCCGTTCTAGCAGAATATCTCCCAAAATTTTGTTAATAAATTTCGACAAGTTTTTTCTCTTTATTTTCAGTTTATAATCATTTAGGAAAGTCCCTGTAAATATCTCCGAATTATATTTCGGTATAGTAGGGGGTTTTTCACCCGAATACTATAACATATTATAGTCGAATGGATAATATCAATGAACTTATCTTCATATTTATAATAAATAACAAGGTATAAATATACTAATTTATTTATTTATTACTTTAGTTGCAATGTAATCTCTTTTGGAAAGTATGTGAAAAAATATTAACTTTTATTTTATTTCGGGCGAGTCAACATAGCATCAGCAATGCTCGCACTATGACTACCGAAAATAAAATTTGAAGTTAATATTTCTCTTTGCATATGCACGTAGAAAATAGATCGTGGATTTTTCTGTGGTATATTTTCCGCCATCTAATGAAAAGTTAATTTTTCAAGTTTCATTTTGTGATATCTCGGCCTCGCATACGTCTATGTCGACCGGCTGTTCGGTCACATCTTGATAATCGGAAGTCAATTTTTCATTATTTAAAATCAATAAAATCAACATTCTCGGAATTGTAAAAAATGGTCGTTTAGGCTAAAAGTATGGTTATGCCTACAAGCCTTTTGCTATTGGACAAAATTCGGAATATTAATTCTCAAAACCGTTTCATTCAGTTATCTATCTTTACTTTGCAGTATTTATTTTGGTGGTGGTATCATTCAACTTGGCAATGCCAACACGACCCCTCGTTATCACTTTCTTTTGAATTTATTCCTTTTAGATTGAAACAAATTAATTAATCTCTTAATTTGTACCACTGACGAACAAAGTAACTGGCTAGTTTGGATGAAAGGAATAACTCACAATTCAATTAAATTAAATTACTTGTTATCCTTTTGGGAGCTCAAAATTAACAAAAACATTAAAAAGCAAAAATTAATTAATTAATTGATTCGTATCACTGATGAACAAAGTAACTCGCTGGTCTGGATCAAAGGAATAATTTGTAATTCAACGTGCTGAATTACTTATTATCCTTTCTAGAATTCAAATAAAAACATTAAAAAGCGTAAATCAATTAATTCCTCGATTCGTACTACCGGCGAATTAAGTAACTAGTTGGTCTTGGATCAAAGGAATAATTTGTAATTCAACGTGCTGAATTACTTATTATCCTGTCTAGAATTCAAATAAAAATATTAAATAACAAAAATGTTTAAATTCCTCAATTCGAACTAATAGTGAATTAAGTAACTAACTGGTTTTGGATCAAAGGAATAATTCATAGTTCAACGTGTTGAATTACTTATTATTCTTTTGGAATTTAAATTAAAACATGTCAAAATAAAAATCAAGAAAACTCTCGATTCGAATAACCGGCGAATTAAGTAACTGGATGGTTTGGCTCAAAAGAATAATTTGTAGTTCAATTTATTGAATTACTTATTATCTTTTTGGGAATTCAAACAAAAATCAAAACCAATGAAATCTTACAATTCAAATTATCGGCAAAATTTAGTAACTCTTATATTGAATCAAGGCATAATCAATAATACATATATTCTTGCGTTATTTATTATTCTTTGGGAATTTCAAAAGAAAATCAAAAATAAAAATCATTATAAAAAAATCAAAAATTCATTCGTCATCAATAATCAAATTTTCTCATAATCCCTTTTTCAAATTTCAGAGTCATTCTTAGCAATTCCTGAATTTCCATTTTGCACATTATAATTCTCTTGGCCGAGAATAATTGAATTTGATTAAAAGGTTGTTTTGAAAATGAGGTACCTCAAGATCAATGTAGGTTGTGTAACATCTTCCCTACTTGTAACAGTAAATTCCTGATCCTAACTTTGGTTACACAGATCAAAGTGATTTTTCAAACCGGTGACTTAGCACACCATAACTCTATGCCGAGTGGTTACTTTGAAAATAAATTAATAATGGATTGTAATCTTATTTCGGCAAAGTTCAAACTATTATAATTTTAATTTCTTAGTTCTAGATGTCATTTTTATTTTTTACAAACCCGTCGCATTAAAACCAAATAAATATTAGAGTATGATCTCCCGTGCCCATTTTCGGGGGAGGGGAGAGCGGAAAATTTTCGGGGAGCAACAGCTGGCGACTCTGTTGGGGACAAGAAAATTTCGACTTCCAGTTTTTTAAAATCAACCTTTAATCAAAACTGAATCAGTTTTCGGCCCGTTACTAATGTCTATCTTGTACAGTCTTTTCAGGAATGCTAAAAAAATCGTGGTATGCTAAATTTTTTTCTGCAATGCATTATTTCTAACAATTTGTTTTGCAGGGTAGTATAGTATATATTTGCAAAGGGCTCCCTTCACTTTTCAAAAATCAAAAACTTGCATTGTTTTTCATGCATCATTGTATCATTACCCATTTGGAATTGAGGTCATGACCGTCCAAATAAATGTGTCCCTATCTACCCTCGGGGGTTTGAAGTAAATGTTGCATTACCTGTATGGTAGCCATCGTGAAAAAGAATACCCCAACCAAATCACTAACTAAAGATGGTTTTCCTCACGGGGGGGTCAGAGGTCTGAAGATTTGGGAGCCTTTAAATCTTTTAACCTTGAAAGACCCATATGCATATAGAAATCCAGAAAAGAGTAAAAAACAAAAACCCTAATTGCATTATTAGGAAACATGTCATATTAAAGAGGGTCCTTTATATGCTTTTGTTAATATCCAACCAAAATCATTTTTCAAAAAAAAAAAGAGAGAAAAATCAAAGTCAAAAAACTATACATCTCTATGGATAATGGCTGGCATACATTATAGACTTACAAAACCTTTTATCAAAGATCCATAACTCGAAACGATGTCCCAGACTTTATATCTGTTGGCAGTCTTGAGTTGTGATCAGAAAAACTCCATATGTTTCCATAATCCTTGCAGATCTTTTTTTCATACAAAACTAAGACAAGTTTTGTTTTGAAGGTATCATTACTACTCAGCAAGCTCATTTTCAATCCCCAACGATGAGGATTACATGCTCCGTATCATGAGCAATGGCTGAAGATACTCTGAACTGCACTCAAGAAGAGCCGAAAATGGTCCCCATGGAGGAATACCTGGTTGTCCATAGGGACGTTGATAATCTGAAAACCATGGTCAATACATTGATGAGACAAATACAATCAACTGCCCATCCTATTGGAATCGGGACATCATCACAAATAATGCCTGACACTGGGGAAGTTCTATTTCAAGCGACGTCAAATTATACCAATCCTCCACTAGCTGGGGCAATCCTGACATTTCCAAAACCCATCATAGCCATGGATGGATATTACAATCCTCAACAAAGAACATGGAAAATTCGAGGCGAATATACTCAACAGGTGGATTTTCCGAGGCCATCTATCTCTTTACTAGTCCACTCAAGGGTCACTCTGCCAAGACTCTCGCCAGTATTAAAATACCACCCACATAGGGAACCTTTCGATTACTCAAAGCTGAATAAAGAAATCAAACCCTTAAAGAGGAAGTCAATGAGATCGGAGGCATGACCCGGTCAGGAAGAATTTATGCATCGGCCGAACTAGAAAGAAATAAGAAGGAGAAAGAATGTTAGGAAATTACCAAGCATGAAATGCTCGAGTTTGTTAAAACCCTAAAACAAAGCGAGTATGAAATTGTCGAACAATTAAAGCAAACTCCAGTGCATATTAGTATTTTATCACTCTTGCTCTCATCAAAGCCATACAGAGAAGCTCTAATGACTGTATTGAAAGAAGTGCAAGTTCCCAAAACTATATCTTCGGATGTGCTACAAGACATGGTAGGTTCCGTAGTAAATCCAGGGATTATTTGTTTTACTGATGAAGAAATTCCACTCGAAGGAACAGGGCACACTAAGGCCCTTCACATTACGGTCAAAACGAAAGACATAATTGTTGCATGCTTTCTGATTGACAATGGGTCAACATTAAATCCCTATCCACACTCTACACTTGAAAGGCTAGGGATTGATTTCTTATCTCAGCAGCACAACAGTATGATGGTTAGAGCCTTCGATGGATTATGCCAACAAACAATGGGGGATATTGAACTGCCAGTCAAAATTGGCCCTGTTACATTTTCGATAAAATTTCAAGTGCTAGAAATCTCATTGGCCTATAATTTTCTTCTTGGGAGGCCATAGATACACATAATGGCAAGATTCCCATCCAGCCTACATCAAAAAATCAAGTTTTCCATCAACGATCAAGTAATCACAATTTTTGCTGATCTAGAATTTGCTATATACAAAGCACAAGCAATTCCAGTCATCAATGCTAATGAACCATCAAGTTTCTAGGCTTTTGAATGTGCCACGGTGTTAGAAGAAAATGTAATCCATCACCAGGAGGAGAAATTTGCCCTCATAGTGCCTATCCCCAGTGTTCTCCCGGAGGAGGAGGAGGAGGATCTAATGGCTGGTCTCATACAGCTATTTGAAGATTTACAGGTTGCCGTTATCATTAAGCCTCCACACAATAGGACCTCAGATATTCCATCAAGTTCAATCCGCCCCATTTATCTAGGGGAAAAAGTTACCCACTGGGTCTTTCAACCAATTCAAATATCTCACAAGTTTTGGTAACTTGTTTGAGTAGCGGATAATAATGTTTTGTTTTGTTACGTAGTGTTATTTCCTTTGCCTTTTCAAATGTTACAAATCAGAAAAAAAAATATGCGTGCTGTTTTGTAATAT
>NMUG010013876.1:0-10004 GCA_002855965.1 Monotropa hypopitys
ATATATATATCACCAACACCAACACCATTGCACCACCTGTGCATTTGCATCTTTTGTGCAATATTTGATCCATAGACCCACCTGGTCCATGGCAAGGCTATTAAGGCACTCCAAATATTATTATATGATTTTTAACGCCTTTTGAAAATGTATTTATTTTACTCACACCAAAACAACACCATTTCTTTATTTAGAAGTTAACACCATTTTGTACTCAACACCGAAGTATAAATTACCATTTTCACCGTTTGTAATTTAACACCACACCTTAAATTGAAATCACCATTTTCACACCATTTTTTAACTCCGCACCTTATAAAATCAACATTTTTACTTAAACGCACACCACGCATGTTTTACACCATTTTCCCCAAAACTCACTATTTTTAAACACACGCCAAAATCACTTTATTTGTATTTTTCTCCAAAACCGAAATATGCTTAAAACACGTTTTGTGATCTAAAGGATTTTGTTCTGATGAAAGCATTTCTAAAAACTCAACTCGACTACATATACGTACTATATAGGACTTATCAAAACTTTATACGAGTCATAGAAGTACTCAAATAAATAGGACGAATATTCTTAAGCGATTTGCTTTCCTTTTCCTTGCACCGAGCACGAACACGACGACCCTCCGATACCTATAATATGCCAAAACGCTCATATAAGATTCTGAAATATTTAATATGCTCATTTTCTACAAATTCTGCCTCTTAAAACATCATTTTCTAAACACTATGTTTTTCCCCGAACTCGAGATATCGGTACCTTGGATTCTCCAAGATATCGATATCTCAGTCAAACACTGCAGATATCGGTTTCTGGTCACAAGGGGTTTCTAGTCACTGACTGCTCAAGATATCGGTATCTTAGATACCAAGATATCGGTATCTAAATCTCGGATGAAACCGGTTTCTCAGACTGTAAGATATCGGTTTCTTCAGAAGGCTCAAGATACCGCAGAAGATATCGGTATCTGAACTGGTATCCCAAGATATCCCTTAAGATATCGGTTACAAGGGGACTGCTGGTCTGGCACACTGGGATACCGGTATCTGGGCATGCCTAGATACCGGTTTCTGTCGTCTTCCCCAAAATCGACAGAAACTCCAAAAATTAGGGTTTTTGGTTCAAAACTTCTTTCTTCAATTACTCCCTCAATTCTTAACCAAATTCTACAAAATTTTAACCACATAAACTAGGCATGATTTTCTATGACTTGGTATTCTTAGATTTTGAGATAGATATCTGATTTGGACGAATTAAATTCGTAAGGGTTTTGACGAGCTTTTGGATCCCTCTCCTAACCTTCTCTGATTCCTCCTCCGCACCAGCAAGGAACTCGAATTCCTCCTACCACGAGCTTCTCCACCACCAGAGCTCTCTAACCTTGCCCTCAATTTGATCTCACATACACTCACGAGCGCGAATTGATTTTGGACAGAATGGGTTTGGAAATTTTCTCTCGGATGGGTGGAATACGGTTGGTATAAATAACCAAGACTCGAATTTACAACTAATGGGATGATTTACAACTCATATCTTGGGTATAGCTCAGTCAAAACATGGGGAAAGACACTATTTTAAAAATACACAATTCCAACGAGAAAACCCTTCAGTTCCATCGCCATGGCTACATCTGCAGCATTTCCCAACGACCAAGATATCGGTATCTTGGGTGTCAAGATATCGGTATCCGGAGCACTTTTTACAAAACTTCGATTTTTTGATATTTTGACCTTTATGACTTCTAATTTCCTCCTAACTTCCTAATTAATTATTATTAATTATTTTAGACTCCTTAGATAATATTTTTTAATTATCTAAACTCCCGATTATTAATTATTAATTAATTAATTACGAAACGGGTCTCACATTGCCGTCCAGCCCATTCCGAAGAAGCCGAAGCCGGACTCCAGGTATTCCATCACTTTCTCTTCTAGGGACTCTGAGAGGGTGCAGCAACCCCATGACGACGTGCTAGTCGTCACCCTACAGATTGCCGACTGCCAGGTCAGCAGGGTTCTCGTCGACCTCGGCAGCTCGACAGATGTCATGTATTATTCCCTGTTCAAGAAAATGGGGTATAAATCAGAAGACCTTCAGTCGACCGACGTGCCATTGGTAGGATTTATCGCGGCGTCAGTCTGGCCGCTCGGCAAAATCACAATACCAGTGACCATCGGCACGGTCACCACCGAGGTGGAATTTGTGATAGTTGACATTCCCTCACCCAGTTTCTCGGTGGTTTTGCCGAGGAGACTTACAGCTCTTCGGTGCTATATCGCTGAAGTATCTAGCAGTTGCCGTTTATCTTCAAAGCGTGCATGCAGTTCCTCGGTGGTTTTGCCGAGGAGACTTACAGCTCTTCGGTGCTATATCGCTAAAGTAGCTAGCAGTTGCCGTTTATCTTCAAAGCGTGCATGAAGTTCCTCGATGGTTTTGCCGAGGAGACTTACAGCTCTTCGGTGCTATATCGCCGAAGTAGCTAACAGTTGCCGTTTATCTACAAGCGCGCATACAGCTCCTCGGCGGATTTGCCGAGGAACCTACACAAGTTAGTATTTATCTAAAAAATGTACAAGTATCGCTCAGGCAAGTGCCAAAGCAACCCGCAAACTGCAAATAGCCAAGTATTTGGCCGAACCGAGGACAACGCCTTGGTTAACCAAAACCCTTTCCTCGGTTGGGCGAAGTCGGTAAAACAACAAAAAGATAGCCGTGTAGACATGAAAGTTGAAGAAAACTAGAAAGTTCATTGATCAGAAGACAAAAGAAGGAACCGGCTACAGATCGGCTCGGTTCCAAAAGAAAAAGAAAACAAAACAGCAAAACTACAAAGAGATTAGACAGTGGGGTCAGTAGCATCGGCACCGGTGCCAGCAGCCTCGGTCATAGGAGCAGTGGGAGCCGGCCTAACAGGTAGGAGCCAAGCCCCAGCCTTGGAATCCTTCATGAGGGGGATGTCCCCCACACTGGAAGCATTATCCTCGGCCCCCAGGGATACCTTGGTGCCCACCCAGCCCCTCCGAAAGCACCTCTTTTTAATCCGGATCATCTGCTCCCGACACTGGTTCGCGGCCTCTTCAAAGCCACGATTGTACTCTACTTCGGCCTCCACCACCGCCTTCTCCTTGTCGGCCTCCTGCTCAGCCTTTAGGCGGAGGTTCTCGGCTTCTAGAGCAGCAATCCGGGTAGCCCTGAGAGCCAACTAAGCCACATTTTGGTCAACGGTCGTCTGTAGAGTCGTTGCCTTATTCTGGAGCTCGATCGTGGAGCTCTTTGCCTCGACCACTTTCTTCTGGGCCTCCTCGGCAGCCTTTTCCGCCTCCCGACGAGCAATCTGAAGATCAAGAATGCGCTGGTCCATGCCAGCGCCGGCAGCCATCATCTGCAAAAAGGATAAAAGTTACCAAGACTACACCGAAGCAAGAGATCAACTGAAAAAGAAGTAAAAATATTTACCTTGGCGTCGTAGTACACCATCCTATGGAAGCAGGTCCGGGGTCCTTTGGCAAGGGACTCCATCTCCTTCGGTAGAGTGAAGGCTTGGAGTAGCTCCATCGCGATGCCAGGGCGGTCCTCAAGCTTGTCACTCGCCTCGGCAGCAATCCCTTCAAAAGAGAGCTTCGGCTCCCACAACACCACCTCCCTCCTGGAGGACTCCGCCGTCTCTACGGTCGCCGGGTCAGGGAAGGTAGTCTTCTCTACTGCAGCCGAGGAATGCTCAAAGGGCGGCACGTACTCAGATACTCAGGCCCTCTTATGCTAAGACCGAGTCCTCGTCAGCTTATCCATAACGTCAGCCGCCCGGCCACCAGTTGGCGGCTCCTCCAAGATTGCAACTAGGGACTCGGTTATGCCCTCGGCCCCATCATCCTAAAATTCCATATCAAGGTCGATCACCTTCTTCGAACCCATTTCTCCCTCCTCGGCAGATGGCACAGCTGCAGGAACAGTTGAGGGTTCGGCTGAGCGCCTGGTGGATGTCTCGGCTGGAGTGGGTCGCGGCTGGAGAGCGTCTTGCCTCTGGAAGAGCAGAGAAAGATTTCACTCTGTCCACGTCAGCTGCGTTCTTCAAACCGCTGAGGACCCCGATATCTGCACAGAAGAGAAAGACAGTCAGAAGATCAGATTAAGAGAAGAAATTTCGGCCAAATTGACAAAGCTTACCAGGGACACCCTCTAGAAAAGGTACGGTATACACTATGCTCGCCCCGACGGTAAGTGGAATACAGAAGTGGTCAGAGACGATCATTACGTTGTCGGCATATTTGTCAGAGTCCAGCAAGCCGGTAATCAGGCCAGTCTGGCCAGGTCTCTGGCCCAGATAGTACTTTTTATATTTCTGGTTGTAGCCGACGAAGTAGCAGCCGAAAATGTCTGCGAAGGTAAGCTGGTCCGCCCGAGAGAGGGACTCGTTCAGCTTCGCTACCCCTAGAAAAATTCTGTAGGTATTCACCGTCACTTGGAACGGTGTGATTTTGAGCGCGCCGAAGAAATGGGTGAGAATAGGATGAAAGGGGAACCATACTCCCCCCTCAACGACGGCAAGGACCGGCACAAGAATGTGGGCCGGTCCTTGTTCTTTGTAGCCGACAGGGGCCAGCAAAATATTTACGTCCCTCAAAATCTCGTACTCCTCTCGGAAGTGCTCAAGATCTTCAAAAGTTTCCAGGTACTGCCTCAACTTGTCGGACCTTCTCTTCAGCGCCATAGTTGGATTTGAAAAGAACACAAGCAAGAGGGCACCATTAGTCGGTCTGGCATCGACCTACGCGGTAAAGCACAGGGAGTCAGTTCGGCTCGGCCAGGGTCGGTTTGAATGCTCATCTTCCACCACGAAGCCCAGAAGCTCGCGAAGAATTTCCAGGCCATGAAAATGGTGGAAAAGATGAAAACCAACCAAAAAGCGTCGCTAAATCGATGGGAAAGAGGAGATAAGTGAGCACAGCTAGAGCCAGTTCGGCCAGACCATGAACAGTTGAACATTTCGTCTTCAACCTTGCAACCCAAAAGCTTGCAGAAAGCTTCCAGGCCGCAATAATGGCGGACAGACTAAACCCTCAACCAAAACAGTCGCTAAATCGACTGAAAATGAGGAAAAGAAACCGATTGAGATGAAGAGGGAAGTCAGACGCTTACCAGGAAGGAGGATGGAGGCTGGAACGCTGAGGAAGATGCAGGGAAAGGCTGGGAAAAGAGTTGCCGGAGATACGTCGCACGGTGGCCGGAAATCGCCAGGAGTGAGAGAGAGGCAGGAGCAAACGGGAATTCAGAAAAACCCTAAGGCCTCCTTTTATAGGCGCAACCGGGAATTCAAAAGAGGGGGTGACCGGCTGAACCGCCTTAGTCGGTCACCACGCTTCTCATCATTGCTCCTCCTCGAGACTTGTGCCGGCGCAGACATTCTGACACCGCATAATGGCGTTGTCCCATCCGCCGCAGAGCCGGCCAACCACAGCTCGCCACGTGGGCTCCCGAACCGCCGTTTCAGATGCACACGGGCCAACAAAGCGACAGCTGTTGGCGTGACGTTAGCCCAGACACTCCTCCAACGCAGACGGTGACACGTATGACAATTCGAAATGATGGATCATTAAATGCTATTAGAGACCCAAGTTTCAAGACAAATCAGTGGTCCGACGCTCCTTCTCTTCGGCACCTACACAACCCATCGGCAACGAGTCAACCCCGCTTCGGCCAAAATGCCTGGCCAAAGGGGTTGAGGGGCTATTGTTGGAGGCCGAACTCTCAAGAGGCTAGAGCCGCGACCTCCTCCAGGAGGACCACAATACAGGCCAGCCAACAGACGACCGAGCAAAGCTTAGCCAGCGACAGGGCCTCACTGGGGCTCTCTCCGGCCAGGAGACTCAAAGCCCAGAGGAGGTGCCTAGCCGAAGAAGCATGAAAGCAGGGTCACGTGACCGAGCAGAGCGAAGGCCGACGTGATACGCCCCCTTTTGGGATCACTTCTGTGCAGAAGTCTCTTAGCCCAAGACGGCCCGGCCTACAGCCAGCAACGCCGAGGAAGCTCGCTTCGGCCAGACAGGACAAATGCCTAGTTTGCAGCAAAGATTCCCTCGTAGACAGCATTCCGGGTTTCCCGCATATGACAGACACACGCCTGACACAGAATCAGCTTTTCTGTGATTCCGCAGAATGTCAGGCACACTTTGTCAGCTTTTCTGCCACCGGATGTTGTCAGGCGGCGCCGCCTGACACTGTCGAGATTGACCGATCGGCCACACGCTCAGACATGCATGGGGACAGGTGCACTGCCCCATGTCTTGCCACAGCTGCTCACCCGCGCCGAAGTGCGTCGGTAACACTCTCCGTGGTTCTATATAAGGGAGAGCATTCAATGCAGAGGTACACCTTCTCTCACTAGCAAAAGCTCTGTCCATTTGCTTTCTCTCTCTAGAGCTCTCTTGCTGACTTTGCCATCGGAGGGTCCATCGACGACAACCGTCGGTAGCCTAACGTTTGTCTCTTTTACAGCGTAGCGCAGCCACATCTCCGCCGCTCACAGCCGGAATCCACCACCAGAAAGGCTTACCCCCCAACAGTAGTCACTTAGCTGCCTTCTTCTCCCATAGTCACCGGGAGGGCAATCTGCCCTTTTGGATAAACTGTCTCCCCAGTTAACCCCACCAGCAGAGACGCCATTGGCCTTAGCCTTTCTCTCCCCATCCTCAGCTGATCAAACGCATGCAAGAAAAGAATATCTTCTGAGCTACCGCTATCAATAAGTACCCTTCTTGTCTTAAAGTTGGCAATGACCATGTGTACCACAAGTGGGTCATCGTATGGGTATACCGTCCCTTTCTCGTCCTCCTCGGAAAAAGTGATCAACACACCTGCCCTCTTGGGATGCTTACTTGGACTTTCCACAGCACATACTTCCATTGGGTCTTCTGACCTCAGACTCCTTAGATGAGCCTTCCGAGCTGAGCTAGATGAGCCACCACCAGTAGTCCCACCGTGAATAACCCTTAATTCACCTATAGGGTCATTATTCTCCGGAACCCTAGCTCTTTCCTTTCGGCGTTGTCCTCCTCTTTGAGGTCCTTGATCTCTCTTATCAACAAATCTTCGCAAACGCCCTCTCTGGATGAGGTCTTCAATCTGACCCTTCAGGTCGATGCAATCATTAGTATAATGACCATGAGCGCGGTGAAAATGACAATACTTATCTCTGGGGCGCTTGTCGGGATTACTATTAAGTTTGCCAGGCCATTTTAGGTCCGGATCATCCCTCAAGTCGCCCAAGATGTGCTCCACTGATGCTATCAACGGAGTATATTGCCTATGTTTCTCAAGGGCCCCCCGAATCTCCGGGGTGAGCCCATGGGCTCCGGTCTCTTTCCTCGATAATCCTGCGCCATTCCCCTTGGGGAATCTTTCCTCTTGCGGTCGACTTGGAGTGGTGCTGTCGCAGCACGGGCCGAACCCTAGCTCCCTTCATCGCGCCCCCTGCGCGCGTTGAGCGCATCCTATGCATTCATGTACTTCTGAGCTCTGAGCATGACCTCGGTCATATCCTGAAGCGGGTCTTGCGTCAGACTAAACAATAGAGTTCCTGACCATAGGCCTGTAATGTAAGCCGCCATTGCCATTTTATCGTCAGAGCTCTCAATTTGCATGGCTTCCTGGGTGAAGCGAGTTGTATACTCTCTAACAGACTCCCCTTTCTTCTGGCTTACCGTCAAAAGATACGTGTCTGGCTTCCTGTACCTCTGACCTGCTATGAAATGACTGACAAATTTCTGACTCAACTCCTTAAAACTACCAATGCATCCAAGGCTCAATTTGTTGAACCACATCCTGGCACTCCCCTTGAGGGTGACTGGGAATGCCCTGCACATGACTTCATCCGGTACAGCTTGCAGGGTCATCAAATTTTTATAGGTCTCCAAATGATCTAGTGGGTCCGCGGTACCACTGAATGACCCGATGACTAGCATTTTGAACTTGGTTGGCAATGGGAGGTCCAACACTCGTTGAGTAAATGGTGAGTCAGTAGTCTATACCAATTCCTACACCGTAACCGGAGCTTTGGCTTGAACACGCCTCTGGATTTTGTCGATTTGGGCCTGCATGTCCGCGAGAAGATCTTCCTCTGGCCTTTCCAAGGGCTGTTTAGCTCCCCTCAGGGTTCCACTTGCCTGTGGCTCCTGATGCTGAGATTGGTCATTTGTCCTCCGACCCTCATTCTCTTCTACTCTTTCATTGTTTCCTTCTAAATCTCGTGGGATCTCTCCATTGACCCCCGCCGGCTGGTTTGGATTTGTTCAGCCTGGCTGGCCCTCGAAACCTGGTTTTCCTGGCGCACTTCTTCCAAACTCTTTGTCAGAGCCTCCAACTGGCGCTACATGACCATGAACATCTCTGGAGTGATTGCCGGGAGATCTCTATGGTTGCTTCCTGCCATCGATCGGGTATTTACCATTCAGAAATCTGTCACCAAAGAAAGGAACGCACGGTTCCCACAGACGGCGCCAACTGATGACGTTGATTTCTGACCTCGCCTTCCTTGCTCCTCGAATCCTGCAGGAACACCTCTTGACACCGGTGTGATGATTGCCAAAAAGCCTCCGATACCTAAGTCAGTTGAGTTTGAAAAAGAGATATGTGAAGAATTGGGAGAATGTGTGATATTTCAAGTTGATCGTACCTCACATCGTGGCCATTACCGTCATTATATACTGCCCCTCTTATTTTAGGAAGGTCTCCGAAATTATCTGCAACATTTCCTTATCTGTTCCCCCTCTCCCGTGATTGTAGGCTGACATTCCGAGTTTCTGTTTTGACTTAGCTGAGTTCTTCCTTTGAATAACAACGTGGCGGGAAACCGTGGCCACAAATACTCAAGCCGAGGTGCCTCCGACCAGGCTTGACCTCGGGGCTGACCTAGACGTGACCATTCCAGGGCCAACATCAGATCCCACATAGTGGTGAGGTGCTCCCCGAGCAGTATTCAGCACAGACATTGAGCTCCCCAAATATCATTCCTTATCAGTGTTAAATTTAAAATATTATTTTAAGGAATTATGCAAAAAATCATATCAATCGAATAATGTGAAAAATTTTCTTAATCGTTGAATTTTTATTCACAGTTTTAAGCCTAAAGTTATGAATGAAAATTTGAACGATTAGATTTTTTATAGTATTCGATCGATCTAATTTTTGCAAAGTATCTTAAAATAATATTTTAAATTAACACCAAAATCAAAATTTGCGTGTGGAGTCCGTGTGGGCCCCACAGATGGGGTGAGGTAGTTAGTTCGGTGATTTAATTTGGAAATCTCATGAGTCCCAACTGATGTGGTGTGTAATTGAGGTATGCAAATAAGGATGTGTGTTCTTTCAATAATATCTCATCCATAATGATCAATAATTGAAGTTGATAAATTACTGCTTATAATTTTACCCGTGCCTAAAAATCCGAGGCAAAATTTTTGACATTATAAATTTCGTTCATATTAAATTTTGAGAAAAAATAAAAGTATGATCAAAAATAACAAAATATAACAAAAGTAATAGACAATAAAAAAATAATTGATCAAATAAGACAAAACAAGCACTTTAGAAAAATAAGATAAATAATTTACGAAGGTAAAATATAATTAAAGATGTGATGTAATATTAAGATAGCAAGTAAAATATAATTAATGAGATGAGGAAAATATTATGGTAGATGTAAAATATAATTAAGTTAGGGTAAAATATAATTATGTATAATTAAAAATAAGTGTAAATTATAATTAAGTAAGAATATAAAATGTGGAAATTATTTGCTCCAACCTTTCTTTGTCTTGGCCCAGCCTGGCCCATCCCACCCCCAATCCTGGTAGCCCACCCGTCTGGTCCTCTACCCCGTTTGTTTTGTTTTGTTTTAACCCATTCGGGTTAAAACGGCCCCGATGGCCCGCGTGTTATCCTCAGGGTATATAACCCCTTGTTTGTGCTGTAGGGTTACGAGAGTTCCGTGTTTTTC
>NMUG010013877.1:0-10004 GCA_002855965.1 Monotropa hypopitys
CTAAGAAAACAAAAGAAATTTATCGTGTGAAATGGGTGGAGGTTCGACTAGGTTTGGATACTTCGCGAGTTTGCAGAAATAGAGTTTATAGGTTTTTGGAGTTTTGACTCGGTAGCTAGGCTTTTTGGTCGTTGTAAATAGGCTCGGGATCGAGCATTCTTCAAGAACGAAGTGTGTTCTTGAAGGGTTTAGGGTTCGGTAGAGATTTGGATGATTTTGAATCAGTTTTTGGAAAATTTGCAAAGGGATTTTCCCAGAGGTTTAAAAATTTGGAGTGTAATGGGTAGCAATAGGAATGCTTGAATCACTGAAATAGTTGTGAGTAAGTTCTTTATATAGGCTGAAGATGTCGCATCTATAGATGCGACATGCACAAATTTTGGGCCAATCAGGTGGCTCACGAGCATGTGCTGAGATTTGGATATTTTGAGATATTTTGGGCAATTTTCAGCTCATTTCCTTTGGCAAAAATTAAAAGAAAATTAAAAGAAAATATCTAAAAATTGAAAAAGTGATCTCGTGCTCTAAAATTCGTCCGAAACTTCTGTTTGTGCTTGGTCATCTTCCCATTGAACTCGGTCTTTGATAATTTAAATTAGATATTGTTGATCCCTGAGTTGGATCGTGAATATAAAAAATATCTCGGGCTTGAACCAGATATTTCCTGGAAAAACCCTGAAAGACGGCTCTGTCGCTTTAAACAATGGCAGAAGCATTTGGTGCAACTCTTGGACTGCTCAACTTCCATTGGATCTGTTCTACAGGGAATGTCAGACTTTGAAGATGAGGTCCGTAGAAATTAGGTTTGCCAATTTCCGAGGCCGGCTGATTGCTACAGTGAAATTTGAACAGATGGTCATTTATGTCCAACTAAATTCCAAATTTTGAACGAATGGATTCAGTCTTTATGTAGCCTTCTGAGTAATGAAATTGTCTTCGACTTTCCATTCAGAAGTAAAATTTTGGTTGCTCGTGTGGAATTCTACTGGTTCTCGAGCATATTGCCTGTGAGGAGGAGGTTTATGAACCGTCCGTTTGCTATTTGTCTCGACCTATGTGTCGGTTTGAAATTCTAATTCTGGGTAAATGTTCCTTAATACTTTACCGATGTTGATTGATTGGCTTACTGTTCTGGGCTGACGTCGGTGCTGCTCGTAAGAAGTCCGAACATTCTGGAAGTAAGTTTTGATCTGTTTGGAAGACCATTTTGCTGAATTCTGAGTTGTAGGTGCTGAGTCAAAATTGGGTATCAACAATGACACTGACTCTTCCTTTCTTCTTCTTTGAACATGGAGTTGATAGATTCGAAACCATTCGCACATCTCGCTAGTTTTCTCCCATAGATATTTTTGGTCCTTTCTATTTTCATATTTGATTTTTGCATTTTAATGTAGCCTCATTCGAGTTTTGACTATACCTGATTTTTTATTTTTGGTCACAGTCCTCTTTTAGGTTTTGACTATATCGGATTTTTTTTTGAAAGATTGCATTTTCAAGTTTTAAAAAGATAATTTCTTCTCTTTTTTGCCTTATTTCAAACAAATATGATCATACACAATGCTTTTGACAAGAACGGAAGGAATTTTGAGGAGATGAGATTTGAAATCTCCTTTTGCTTTTGTGTGCAGGAGGAGACGGTCGTTTTGATCATCATATATGTATTTTTTATGATTGTTTGATTTTTTTTCGCCCTTGACTAAAGAAAAGAATATAATAGAATATAGAAAAAGAATACATTTTTGCTCAATTTGTTTGGAATAATGGCAACAAAAAATGTCTTTATTTAAAATAATATTGCAATCGATTTTTTTTTTGAAGTACGCTATACATCATGCATAATAGAATTTGAGTATGTACGCATTGAGTGGTTGTAAGAATTCTTGTCCATCCATTTTTGAGAGAAACCACGCCTATTTTCCCTTCACATCATCTTGAACAGGATTCACTTTTTGACTAAATTTCCTTCTTGAAAAGTGTTTGGATGCATATTCTTATTGAAGCTTTTGGAGTGATAAATGGCTACCATTATTTTCTTGTCTAAAAGGCAAAAGTAATCATGGTGAGCCTTTACCCGTTCTGCACTATCCAATATTCATTTGAAAGTTTTACGCCTGTCAAACCTTTGCTCGTCCTCAGGTCCTACGGCTTAATCAAACAAAAGGTTAAAGGCTCAAAGTGGAAAACTAGGATTCTGTAATAGAATAAAACGACCAGGCCCAAAATATCAAAGCTGACCTAAAATGCTTTCCTCATCATGGCATGTTTTATTTTTAAGACTTCCAAGATATATGTGATGTTTGACTTATCTCAGAAGAATTGGAGATATTGTAGTTTATTAATGTGATATTTTTAAGACTTCCAAGATATTGTAGTTTTTGTGTGTCTATTTCTTTCTCTTTTGTTTTACTTTGTTTATTAATTTGCATTTAGTTCATATTTAAGTTTTCATTGTTTGTAGTTCTTGCTTGTTTTTAGGTTAATTTGTGATCCTCGGACAAGTCCGAAACCCCCGACTCATCCCGAGACATAGGGAAGCATTGCAGAAGTGTCAAGGAGGTGCCGAAAGTGCTGGAATTCACGAGAATACATGCCCAAACACAGCTCAGTAGCAGAAGCAGAACTGTCAAGGCGGGTACCGATCCCAAATATGTATGGGGACTGGTCCCTCTAACAATTTTCAGGAGATATAGAGAGTTGTTCCTGGAGGAGGGGGCGAAACTTAACGAGTACCAGTCTCTCAACATATCGGAGACCGGTCCCTGTATCCATTTACCGGAAATACAGTGCTCCTCTTCCGGAAGAACAAGCTGCGGAAGGAGAACAAAAGGACAGGGTAGCGGTCCGAAACATGTACGGGGGCCGGTCCCTCTGCTAATTTTGCTTTGTGGAGTTTGGCCCATTTTGGGCAGTATGTTTCAAAAGGTTTGGGTACCGGTCTCTGACATGTACGTGGATCGGTCCCTCCTGGCGATTTCTGCGATTCTGAACTTCTTCAATGACAGTTTTGTAATTATATTAGGTCGGGGTATATATACTCATGTATATTTCGGGATATATAGTTTTTTTGTATAGTTTTAGAGTTAGGAAGGTTGAAAGCTTCTCTATCTACCTCCATGTTTTCTTCCCTTTCTTCTTCCCTTTCTTCTCTCTCTTTATTTGGAGGTCATTCATGGGGTTTGAGAGCTTTTCCCCTTCCTAAATGTTGTAAGGAATCTCTCTCTCTATCTATGTAATCTATTTCATGAGTTATGTTTTAATATATTTTGTATTCCATTTTTATGCTTGTGTTGTGTTTGTATTTTGGCCATTTTTGTGTTTGTTGTCGTGTAATGGAGGGCTAACCTCCTTGGTTTGGCCATGGGATGACTAGAACCTCAAGCCTTGGGTTGTGTTTGATTCCTCCATATTTGTGCTAGAATTATTGTGGTTGTGGGTGTATGAAGTTCATACCTAGGGTTTATGTAACGACCCGTCTCCACCCTGTACAATATTATCTACTTTTGCTTCCAAGTCCCAGTGGACTTCGAAGGGGGTCACCTATCTTTGGAATAATCCAGGACGAGCATGATTAACTAGAATGTTCTAATGGGCTTTGATACCCGCACGGATTTAAAAGGCTTTGTGCAAGGTAGGTTCATGATCTATTATTTATAGCATAGACAACTTACATCCACCAAACGATGTGGGACTTGTCCACTAACGGATCTCCCCTTTGGGACTCTAGTTAACACCTTAGACTAGGGTGTCACAGTCTAAGTCTAGTGGTGTTAATCTATTTGATGGATCGTTGACATGAATAATGACACGGCCCATTCTTGTAGCGATGTCCCGCTAGGTGTTCAAGAAAATGTCTAAGTGAACGAATTCCTCTTAAAATTTATTAGGATCTTGTCTTAGTGTCTTAGCTTGGCGGTGTTAATCATCTTGATAGAGTGTGTCATGTACACGTCATGCTTGGTGTGATGTCTTGCTAGGTATTCCATATAGTAATCCATTGATCCAATCCCTCTAGAAATCATTTATCCTTACAAAATTGTAGTCTTGAGGTTGCGTAGAATTAGGGAGCATGTGGTTATCGCTTTAGGTCTTAACTTAGGGCTGTTAACCTATTTGATGGGTCATAGACAATGAACCTTGCCACGACCCATGCTTGTATCTATGTTACTCTAGGTGTTCGATAGAATGTCTAAGAAAACTAAATTCTAGCTCCCGTACCATCTCTTGACCCTATGACATGTGCTCAATAACTAAACCATCCGGGTGAGGTCTTTGGCCGTGATTAATCACTTGTGTTGTCATAGAATTGAGAGAAGTTTAGCATGACCTAAGTTAGATGTTAGAACCCTCGTGACCATTCTTCTTAGTTAACTTAGTTTTCTTCCTTATCTTATGTTTTAGTTTATTAGGTTTAAAAGAAAACAAAATCAAAGGCTAGCGTCCTACCGCTTCTACCATAAATCTAAACCTATTTTCCAAGCAAGTTCTTTAGCTTCGTCAATTTCATGTTGATCGCCCTCGGACTTACCGTTTTACTATGTAGAGTGTATTTTCGTGTTTATAACTGATTAATGTCTAGCAAACGGTTTCTGTCTAAGTAGTTGACGATAATATGGGAATCATTCTAGCACACGATCTCTGCCCAATATGGCAACTTAGGATTGTCTACCAAACTTTTTTTCTTTGGCTCATGTTTGAGTTGACCTGATTTGTTCTATTTCCCTTATCACATATAATCAATCACTTGTAACATAGCAGTCCAGTCCTTGATTCAAAGTGATAATAGATTTATGAGCATTGCCCATTATTTTTATTGGATAATGCTCACAAAAGACATTTACGCCTACAGGTGCCAAGAAAGGAAAATATACATGAAAGTCTCCTATCTTTCATATCCTCGTCTCTCCATACAACCTCCATAAGCTCACTTATGGATTCCATCCCAAGTTAAAACTGGGAGTTCAAACTATTCATCTCGTTAATACCATAAACTAGAGCATCTATGCAAATAATGCACTTAACCAGATGATGAAGTGATTTCCAGGCTTCTCCGTTCCACAGCTCAGCGTTATCCTTCAAAATGAATATATTGACACCGGTGGGTACCGGCCAAGTATCCTCTGATGCTTAAGTTAATAACTCACTTTTTCAGAGGAAATAAAACCAAGGATCTGAGAATTAAAGAATATTTCGTACCTTTGTTGATAACCATTATGGGAGTTATATACCCCTCTTTCAGCTTTGGTAAGTTTCCGTAGTTGTAGCAACGATTCCTTATTCCTGTCGCACGCTCCTGCAATTAGGGGCACAAACGGTGGGATTGCGTTCGACCCCGTAGGGTTCCCATTTTGAATAAAGAATAGGCAGGAGCAATACTTGGCCGCTCTAAGCAATTTTATAAGACCAAAGCTAGAGACATCCACCATAAATCGACCTTGGCAGTGACCTCTGTCAGTCTAGTGTTGATCTGAGCTAGGATCTCCCTGATGATGAACTCTTAAGGGGAACTGAGATGTCCCGATCGCCGAGCTCTTGCTGGTGCTGAGCCAAGAGCTCAGCATTTTCATCAGTACTCCCATGCTTTGTCGTAATAGGTGAAGCCCTATTACGGTAAAAGCAAGCTTAGTGCCCCGCCACCATTTTAAGGCATTAGAGAGCATTAAATGTATAAGACAAACAGTCACGTATTAGCCATGTGGACAACGTGTGGCCGCATATCGAAAAATCATTTGAACGGTGGAGATTGATCGATGGCTCATTTACCTAGAATGGGGACACATTCAAATCTATTATATTTCAGTCGAGAATCAAATATTGCAACATTTTCTAGAGCACTGACTTGAATGCCCTATCTCCCTTCTTAGGTATGCCCTTCCCTTATTGTCTTTGATTCTTGAACCTGATTCTCGTGGAATCATGTCTAGCTTTCGAGAACCTAGGATCGTAGATGATACTATGTTGATTAGAGAGAACACTGAATAGGGAGAGCCTCTTATGGGTCATGGCACTAGGGTTTTGGCACTGAAAAGTCCCTATCCCAGAGACTAACTGGTAGGAACTTCCAGGCAAGCATATGCCCACCCTTATCCTAAACCAAAATTTAGCTGCTCCACTATTTCCTATCCTTCTGCTCTGGGTTCTGACGATCTAATCGTTATACACCGTTGGTTTCAAATCCCGGACACCGTCCATCTCCGAGCCCCTGATTCTGATGAAAGGGCTTGTGACTGCTCTTTTGACGAAATTTGCATCTATCAAGATGCCCTGGAGGCTGGCTTACACCTACCTTTTCCAAAAGTCGTTAGACATGTCCTCTCCAAGTTCGGCATGGCCCCGGGGCAATTGGCCTCTAATGGGTACACGCTCCTGATCAGTTCTGCCATCTTATGGCTATTTGCGTTTGATGGTCAGAACCCACTGAACGTATCTACATTCTGCAATATGTTCGTGATTAAGGAAGTGCCCCATACCGCCGTGTAGTGGTACTTTAGAAAGAAGTCATACTCCCCTACTATGGTCGATAAACAACCATCTTCGGTTAAAGAGTGGAAAGATAAAATTTTCTTCATTAGTGGTTCTGGGTGGGAGTTTCAGAGCTGGGAGGATGAACCCACTCCCTACGTACAGAGAAAATAGAGCATTCCTTCATTTCAATGTGAGCATTACCTTATTTGTTTGGGTCAGTTTTCGCTTTTTCTTTCAAACCCGTTTACCTCTGACATCTTCTTTCCTTGCTGATTTAGCTCGGTTGAGGACACCAATATCTTCAGAAGAAAAAGACAAAATCAAATGCACTGAGGATTATGATATTCACGAGCCAAATTAGTTATTAGCCCAGAGAGCCTTTCAATTTATCTCCTAGGCCCAAAAGTTGGAAGTGAGGCCATAGCCTTAGAAAGAGGTATTTCTTATCTTCCTTCTTATATTTACTATCAGCTAACCGCTTATTGTGCTTTGGGCACTGCAGAGGCGACAAACAAGGAAATGGCCCCCAAACTGAGCAAGGAAGCTTTAGCCAAGTTAAAAACAAAAAAAGGAGCTTGGCCCTTGGTCAGGTTATCGAAAGGAAGAGGAAGAACATAGAGGGGGCTCCTGGTCCGGCTGCAACCTCCGTGATTGCACCCATCGTTGTTCCTTTGAGAACCGTCCTCCCCCAACTTCCACCCATTGGGGTGGTGGGAGCAAAAAGGACAGGAGCTGAGCTGAGGCGACCCTCCGAGGTCGACCTCAAAAAACAAAGGCTGATACCCTCCATAGAGGTCGGCAATGACAAGGGAAAAGGGGTCCAGACGAGAGACGACGGACCCATCGTCTTATTTGATGAAGACCATGCTCTGGAGAAGGCCAAGTGCATGGCATCCCGAGCTGACCTTAAGTACTTGGCTGACCGCTCATTGTCGGCTATATCTAAAGAATTTATGATAGAGTTAAGCAAGGTAGTGTTTATACTTGTTTCGACTCTTTTCCCTCCTGTTATTTCCTCTCAAAGTCTCTTCTTTTGTCCTAGGTCTTCGTGAAAGGCTTTCACATTGCTTAGGAGGTGACCAAATCCTCTCACCAAGATGAGAGGTTGATCAAGAGGAATCAAGAGCTCCAGCATGACATTAGGCAAGCCCGTTCAGACAAGGATGTCATGATGCTGAGCCATAAGAAAATGAGCTGGAGCTTCAGGTGCTGAACAAAGAAAAAATGGCCATCGAGGAAAAGTTGAGGGCTGAGGAAGCCTTTATTGCTCATCTATCAGGTGACCTGGACAAGGCCATGGCCGAAAAGGCAGCCATGGAAGACATAAATGAGAGGTCATCATCTGCCTTGGCCCAAGTTGAAGAGCGTCTGGCCCAGTTGCGGGAAATTCATGACAAAGAGCAGAGAGAGCACACTGAATAGGTAACTTCTAGTTACTTTGAAGAGATGTGACGCCAATGCATCAACAGATATCCTGATGTTGACTTCAGCACCCATCTCTTTGAAGTAATTATGGACAATTCTGTGATTGCAGATGGAGGAAACGATGGCATAGGAACCGAAGTCACTTCCGGTGATCCAAGCGCTCTTGCTGAGAACCCCCTAGTCCAAAATGCGACCGAGAAACCTATTAGAGAAGTCCTTACTTTATCTCCTATTGTGGTACTAGAAGAAGCCGACCTCCCTACTGAGGGCTAGTCTCATTTCTTTCTTGTGGAAACATCTACACTGTTGCAGTCATGAACTTCCTTTTTGTACTTTGCTAATTCTGTGTGCTTTTATTTGGGGCTAAATCAAAGTGGTTTTTACCTTTTTCATTATGCACTAACACACACATTTTTATGAATTTCTGTTGGGTGTCAAGTCGCGCTTCAGCGCTTTTCGTTATGCCATGGCATCACTGTGTTGTTTGCCTTAACACCGTTTTGAGCCGTATCTCAGTGCCCTATTGGGGTGTGCCCTAACACTGAACGACATGCCGTGGCGTAATGCCAAGCTATGCTTTTGGCACTAAGCCGAATTATGCCTTAATACCTAGAATTATGTCGTGGCATAATGCTGATCTGTGCCTTGGCACTAAGGGTCATGTCGTGGCATAATGCCGAGATGTGCCTTGGTACTAAGCTGAGATATGCTTTAGCACTTAGGATTATGTTGTGGCATAATGCTGAGCTGTGCTTTAGCACTTAGAGTTATGTCGGGGCATAATGTTGAGTTGTGTCTTAGCACCTAGGGTTATTCTATGGTATAATGTCGAGTTGTGCCTTGGCACTAAGGGTCATGTCGTGGCATAACGCCGAGTTGTGCCTTGGCACTAAACTGAGTTGTGCTTTAGCACTTAGGATTATGTTGTGGCATAATGTTGAGCTGTGGCCTTAGCACTAAAAAGATATGTGCCTTAGCACTTAAGATTATACTGTGGCATAATGTTGACCTGTGCCTTGGCACTAAGGGTCATGTCGTGGCATAACACCGAGCTGTACCTTGGCACTAAGATGAGCTGTGCTTTAACACTTAGGATTATGACATGGCATAATACTGAGCTGTGGCCTTAGTACTAAGTTGATCTGTGCCTTACCACTTAGGATTATGCCATGGCATAATGCCAAGTTGTGCCTTGGCACTAAGTGTCGCGTGGCATAATGTCGAGATGTGCCTTGGTACTAAGATGAGCTGTGCTTTAGCACTTAGGATTATGTTGTGGCATTATGCCGAGTTGTGGTCTTAGCACTAAGCAGATTTGTGCCTTAGCACGGCATAATGTTGAGCTGTGCCTTGGCACTTAGGGTCATGTCGTGGCATAATGATGAGTTATGCCTTAGCACTAAGTTGAGTTGTGCCTTGGCACTTAGGGTCATGTCGTGGCATAATGCTTAGTTGTGCATTAGCACTAAGCAGAGTTGTGCCTTAGCACTTAAGGTTATGTTGTGGCATAATGCTGAGTTGTACATTAGCACTAAGCTGAGTTGTGCCTTAGCACTAAGCTGAGCTGTGCCTTAGCACTTAGGTTATGACGTGGCATAATGCTGAGTCGTGTCTTAGCACTAGGCTAAGCTATGTTTGTGGAGCAATATTCATAATCTTGATGAATGGAAAACATAAGTAACTCATATTTGTCTCTTAAACTGCTCATTATTCTAAGGATTTGGCAGCTCCTTTCCCCCAAGGTTGTAAGCCAATATGCCCCCACCTTGGAGTGTCTGAGTATTTTGCATGGCCCTTCCCAACCGGGCCAGAGCTGCTTTACCTTCCTTCTAGTGGGGTCTATTTTTCTCAATTTTAAGTCTCCTACTTGGAGCGTTCTAGGTTGAACCTTTGGATCATGATACCTCACCATTCTTTGTCGATTAATGGTCAATCTTGTCGCCATTTCATTTCTCCTTTCCTCCACCAAATTCAGTTCTACTCCGAATCGTTCTTCATTCTTAATAGCATCCATTGAGGCAGTTCCATAGTTGCCAATGTCATAGGGATGTCACCGAGCTACCCCAGCCTAACAACACTCGTGATTTCGAGGATAAATCTTCCACCTGAGGGTCGTG
>NMUG010013878.1:0-10004 GCA_002855965.1 Monotropa hypopitys
ATCCTTTTAACGGCAAATAGGTGAGATTCTTTAGGATTTGATTGAAAACGTGCACACAAGCAAACACTAAACATGATATTCGGCCTACTAGCGGTCAAATACAAAAGAGAGCCTATCATACCTCTGTAGAGTTTTTCACTAACCTCATTGTCATTTTCATTCTTTTCAAGCTTTGTAGAGGTGCTCATGGGAGTCTTTGCCACTTTGGAGGTCTCCATTCCAAACTTCTTGATGAGTTCCTTGGCGTACTTACTTTGGTCAATGAAGATGCCTTTCTTTGATTGCTTG
Source organism: Monotropa hypopitys (assembly GCA_002855965.1). Lineage (NCBI taxonomy): Eukaryota > Viridiplantae > Streptophyta > Magnoliopsida > Ericales > Ericaceae > Monotropa > Monotropa hypopitys. Next base: position 289 of record NMUG010013878.1, read on the forward strand.
ATATGAAGTCCAAGGAAGAATTTTAACTCTTCCATTAGACTCATCTCAAACTCACCTTGCATACACTTGGCAAATTCCTTACACAAAATTTCATTAGTGGAACCAAATATAATATCATCTACATAGATTTGCACAATCAACAAGTCTTTTCCACTAGATTTTAATAACAAGGTGGTGTCAATTTTACCTCTAGAAAATCCATTTTCAATTAGAAATGTACTCAACCTATCATACCAAGCTCTAGGAGCTTGCTTCGAACTATATAAAGCTTTAGTGAGTTTAAAAATATGATTTGGAAGTTCATGATTTTCAAAACCGGGAGGTTGCTTCACATAAACTTCCTCATTTATATAACTATTTAAAAAGGCACTTTTTATATTCATTTGAAAAAGTTTAAAATCCATAAATGAGGCATAAGCTAGTAGCATCCTAATGGCTTCTATTCTAGCAACGGGGGCAAAAGTTTCTTCATAGTCTATTCCCTCTTCTTGATTGTAGCCTTGGGCTACCAACTTAGCCTTGTTTCTAATAATGAAACCATTTTCATCAAGTTTATTCCTAAACACCCATTTGGTTCCTATAACTTGATGATTTTCGGGTCTAGGGACAAGTTCCCAAACATCATTTCTATCAAATTGGTTAAGTTCTTCTTGCATTGCAAGAATCCAAAACTCATCATTTTCGGCATCTAAAAATGTTTTAGGTTCTATTTGGGAGACAAAAGCAAAGTGAATGCAAAAGTTTCTAAGAGAATTTCTAGTGCTTACCCCTTGAGTTACCTCACCTATTACTTGGTCAATTGGATGGCCTTGCACCATTTCCCATGCCTTTGGTAGATCTTCAACATTGCCCGGTGCTTCAATAGGTGCACTTACCTCTTCATCCTTTGATCTTTATTCCAAGCTAGGAGAAGCTTCTTTGTTAAGAGATAATTTAATAAAATTCTCTACAACTTCATCATTATCAAGGTTAGCACAAGAAATAGAAGTGGACTCATCAAATCTAACATGGATAGATTTATCTACTACATGAGTTCTATGATTATAAATTCTATAGGCTTTGCTAGTAGTAGAGTATCCAAGAAAAATTCCTTCATCCGACTTAGAGTCAAACTTACCAAGATAATATTTTCCATTGTTATGCACAAAACACTTACACCCAAAAACATGAAAGTATGAAATGTTGGGTTTTCTTCCATTCCAAAGCTCATATGGGGTTTTCTTTAAAATAGAACGTATGGACACTCTATTTTGAATATAACAAGAGGTGTTTACGGCTTCCGCCCAAAAACTTTTTGGTAAATGATTTTCACATCGCATAGTTCTAGCCATTTCTTCTAAAAACCTATTTTTCCTTTCAACAACCCCATTTTGTTGAGGTGTTCTTGGTGCCGAAAAATTGTGTCTATACCCATGGTGGTCACAATACTTTTCAAAGTAGTCATTGTCAAGTTCCCAACCATGGTCCGTTCTAATGTTAGAAATAGTGAGACCTTTTTCATTTCCACCTTTCTACACAATTTTGTGAAGGCGACAAATGCCTCATCCTTATGAGCTAGAAATAAGACCCATGCAAATCTAGAGTAGTCATCAACAACAACAACACAATAAGTTTTGCCGGCTAGACTTGGTGTCCTAATTGGTCCAAAAAGATCAATGTGCAAAAGCTCCAAAGGTCTAGAAGTTGAAATTATGTTTTTGGACTTAAAAGAGACCTTGGTTTGTTTACCCTTTTGACAAGCACCACAAAGTTTGTTAGTGTCAAAACCAATTGTAGGAAGACCTTTCACTAGCTCTTTTCTAGAAAGTCTAGCTATGGCATCCGGGTGAAAATGCCCAAGTCTCCTATGCCACAACCAACTAGATTCATTGGTGGCCGAAAAACATTTTACATCTTGTTTTTTCTAAGTCAAGCAAATCAATGACAAAAATATTTTCGTGTCTATTGCCGGTAAAGAGTATGGAGTTGTTGTTGACATTCTCAACTATACACTTATCCTTATAAAAAATAACTTTATGGCCTTTATCACATAGTTGGCTAATGCTAAAGAGGTTGTGCTTGAGACCATCAACAAGTAACACATTTTCAATAACGGGTAAAGGAGGCTTACCAATATTACCTATCCCGATGATTTTATCTTTCTCGTTATCTCCAAATGTCACCATTTCTTCATCCTTGGGAGTAAGAGATGAAAATACTTTGTACTTCCCGGTCATGTGACTTGAGCAACCACTATCCAAGACCCATTTTACCATTGATGAAGAAGTCTTCAAGCACACCTATAGGAAAGAGTCTAAGAAATAGCCTTTGGTACCCAAATCTTGGGTCCTTTGAGGTTAGCATCCAAAGACTTGTTTTTAGGTACCCATATTTGTTTTACTACCTTGTTTGAACCAAAGTAGTTTCTTTTCAAGGGACATGAAGATGAGACATGACCTTTCTTGTTGCAATAGTGGCAAGCAAGAATAGCTCTCTCTAAAAATAAGTCTTTATAGAAATTTTCTTTCTTGTTGGGATTGAAACCACAACCCGCCTTGTGAAAAAAGACTTTTTGTTTTCCAAGTAAAATATCCAAATTGTGTTGGCCTTGAGTCAACCTTGCCAAAGAAATCTTCAAGTCATCAATCTCAAGTTTGAATGATTTCTTCAAGTCATCAATCTCAAGTTTGAATGATTTCTTCAAGTCATCAATCTCAAGTTTGAATTTCTTTTCATTTTCATCAAATTCTAAGATTTCTTTGGAGTGAGTTTCTTTCAATAAAATAATTTCAAGTTCAAGTGAGGCTTTTTCCTCAAGGATTTCACCAAGTTCTTTTGAAAGATCCTTAGCAATATTTTTTGCATTTTGATGTTGGTTTTTCAATTTTTCAAAATCAATGATCAAGGAATCAAAAGAGTCTTGGAGTTCTAAGTATGAAGATACCTCATTTGAGTCCTTGGCCATAAGGCAAAGGTTAGCCACTTCTTTGGTTTCTTCATTGTCAGTTTCACTTTCACTATTATCCCAAGCGGCAAGCATGGCTTGCTTGTATCCCTTTTTGTATCCCGATTTGTATTGAGGGCACTTGGCATGCACATGCCCGTGTTTGTTGCACCCAAAGCATATGATGGGATTTCTAGACCCTTCTTCCTTCTTTCCATCTTTCTTGAAGTTCTTCCAATTACCCCTTTTTGACTTCAAGTATTTTTTGAAGTTCCTAGCAATGAGAGCCATGTCTTCATCTTCTGATGAGTCGGTAGAGGATTCTTCATGTTTTGTTGCTTTGAAGGCTATATCCTTCCTTGGCTTGGGTGGCTCCTCATTAAGCTTCAAGTGCATTTCTTCGGTCATTAACACATCCATTAGAGAATCAATAGTACAAATAGAAAAGTCCATAGTTTGAATAATGATGGCGGCTTTGGTTTCCCAAGCCTTAGACATTGATCTAAGTATTTTTCTTGCCATTTCCGAGTTGGTATAACTCTTACCAAAACCCTTAAGGCCATTGATAATGTCATTGAAACGAGAGAATAATTGGGAAATGGTCTCTCCTTCTTGCATTTTGAAGAGCTCATAAGAGTGTACCAAGATGTCAATCTTGGACTCTTTCACTTGACTAGAGTCCTCATGGGTTATGACAAGTTTGTCCCATATTTCTTTTGCGGATTCACATCCGGAGGTTCTATTGTACTCATTGGCATCTAATGAACAATAGAGAATGTTCATAGCTTTGCAATTTTGTTCAACCTTAGTCTTATCACCGGTAAGCCATTCCGAATACACCAAAATACAAAGGCCGGTAGGCAACCGGTAGGGGACCGGTATGCCGGCCGGCATACCGGACGGTGTGTCGGTTAGTATAAAATTTCTTCCATCGATTTTACCAAAACTACTGCCCAAATTGGTCCAAAACCAGTATGGACCCGGTGTGCCGGCCGGCATACCGGGCGGTGTGCCGGTTTCCATATCGGTTAGTGTAAAATCTAAAAACTTTGATTTTTAGGCTTTTGAGACTTAGGGAAGATAATGAAAACGTTTTGTATGAGATTTATGATTGTTATAAGTTTCTATTTTGATAATAAAACTATGATAAGTATTTTAGAAACATATATCATAAATCTTATAAGTTTTAAAGTCCTTAGAAAAATATTTTAAAAATGAAAGTGCATCTATGGGACTTCAAATAAATTTCAAATAGTCTCAAGAGAAATTAGAAATATTTGATTCATGAATAATAATCTCTTGGACTTTAAATATTAGAGAGATAGGAAATTTAAGCTCATTAACCACAATTCCTTGATTTGAATTAGGATTTAAACATTTAAACTTTAATTCAAGAAATATGAAAATCATTTTGTAAATGCTATATTTGTGTGAATAATACACCATCAAAACATAGGGCTAACACTACTTTTGACCAATACCCCTAGAGACGCTGACGATTTATGATTTCTAGCAGATATATGCGTTTAAAGAAGAAAGTCTTTGGGATAGTTGGAGACATATGGACTTCCTTATGAATTTAAAATTCGAGATGTGCCTCGGACATAGAGTCTGGAGGATATTCTCGGATTTGTAAATTTACTTGGAGATTTTGTTTGAAAATGACAAGTCCATAGTCTATCTCGACCAACATCCCTAAAGACTCTAATGCATTTTGAAATTTGTGGGTATTTAGCAAGTATGAATATAAGGATTCCACTCGGAATGTAAATGTTTGCCCTAAAACAGTAAATAGGGTTTTGGCTTGACTAGGTAGCTGGCTTACTATATGCAGTATGTGGCTATGTTGGCTGTTAAGGTTTAATGGCTCCCAAATCTTCAGACCTCCGGTCCCGTTAGAGAAACCATTGTAGAGTCGGTGATTTGGTTAGAGTGCTTCATTTCCACAGCGGACTTTTTAGGGTCACGCGGCTTATTGTTGGGCCCCCGATAGATTGATAGGGTATCTTCCATTTTGGGCAGTCATGACTTCCACCCAAAATAGGTAATGATGCAAATGATGAATGAAAAACGTACTTATGCAAGGTAAGTAAATATTTTTTTTAAATGAGGGAAAATCCTTTTTGTAATTTATCAGTAAGCAAAAGATAAGCAGATAAATAGTTTCAGCGCAACAATTTTTAACAGCGCAGAACCTGTGTATTTTAGCAACGCGCCCTATAATTTCCCTGAAAATAAATAAACACGATGCAATCAGTAATAACAAGCCAAGAATTGATTGATTTCGAAATTCCGGAAAAGATTTATTTTTGAAAAAGGTTTCGCAAGCCGAAATCCTCAAAATCTCCAGAGGAGTCGCCAGCTGTCGCGCCGGGAAATTTTCACGTCCTTCCCTCGTCCCCTCTCTTTGGGAGGAGTCATTTTCCGGGACGGAAGAATCCGCGCTATTGGGGTTTATTTGAAAAAGTGGGTTTGTATGAAAATGGGTGACGGCCTGAGTGTGCCGGTTTAGAATTTTTGGAGTCGCCACTCAGCATTGGACTGTGGTGTGCCAAGTCACCGGTATTTTATTTAAAAAGAATATTTGATTTAATTGAAAATGTTTAATTTGAATTTGGGAAAAGGTGTCTGCAAACCAGAAATTCGAAGTTCGGGGATTAAATTATAAATGGGGAAGGTGTTAGGCACCCCACTCGCCCTTTCGGTACTTTCATTTTCAAAAGTAAATCTTTTTAGAATCCGAAATCAATTATTTTCTTGGCTAGAGAAAAGAATAATTATTACTGATATGAATGAAATGAATTGAAATTTAAATGACAAATGGGTAATAGTTGTTGACGGGCAAATTTCGGCCCGATATTTAATAAGAAAGAATTATTTTTGAGCCGGACGAAACTTCGGCGAAAAATGGTTTTCTACAGTCGGACAGAATTTCGACTGCGTTTGGGAAAACAATTTTGTTTTGTTAATATGGTTTTATTTGCAACAGTCGGGCAGAACTTCGATTGTGTTTTGGAAAAGAATCTGAGCCGGACGGAACTTCGGCTGAAAAAGGGTTTTCTACAATCGGACAGAATTCCGACTGCGTTTGAAAAGTAATTTTGTATTTTATGGTCGGACAGAACTTCGACCGGTTTTTGAAATATTTTATTTGTTTTCTTTGTTTATTTATTTTGTTTGGGAGTTCCAAAGAATATTAAATGATCCGGCATGACCCGGGTCATAAAGAATTCTCTTAATCCGAGTCTGATAGCTACTGAAAGCTTTCACTTCAGAGTACGGATTTGAGGAACTTGTTTTTTATTTTTGAAAGTATTTTTGACGTTTTTCAGTCGGACAGAACTTCGACTATGAAAAACGATTTTTCTGTTTTTGGGTCGGATAGAGCTTCGACCGAGAAAATGATTTTTATGCTTTCGAGTCGGACAGAGCTTCGACCACGAAAGAATGTTTATAAAACATTTACTTTTTTAATGTGAAAATTCCACAGAATGTCAAACGCTCCGGACGGATCCGAGTCATAAGACATTCTTTTAATCCGAGTCTAATAGCTACTGCAAGCTTTCACTTCAGAGTACAGATAAAAGAATTTGTTTTTCATTTAAAAGTGTTTTGCATATTTTTCAGTCGCACAGAGCTTCGACTGCGTTTTGAAAAATGGGGAGGGGAAGTATTTTCGTTGAGTGTGAAAAATCCCACAGAATATCGAGTGCTCCGGACGAGGCCGAATCACAAGGCATTCCTTTAATCCGAGTCTAGTAGCTACTGCAAGCTTTCACTCTAGAGTACGGATACCGGAATTTAATTTTATTTGAAAGTATTTTGGGGAAAGCGAAAGTTAATCACTGAAGAGAGATAGAATATATATGCTGTAATATGTATATATGGACAGGGGTATAAGATATCATATATATAAACCGAGCAAGATATGGTCCGAATTAGACGGCAAATACATATATAACAGTTAAGATATCGTATATATAAACCGAGCTGGATATATTCCGAGCTAGACGACAAGTATATATATAACCAAGCTGGATATATTCCGAGCTAGACGACAAGCATTTTAAGGTGAAGACGTTTTTATGTTCTTCTCGTTTGCGACAGCGGAGCCAGCATAGCCAAGCATATGCCGAATTCTAATGAGGAAAAAGACATAAAGTAACGAATTCTTTAACAGATATGGGTTTGAAAGCAGTAAAGACAAGTATTTAACAAATAAAAGCAAATTGTATTGCTGTATCTGTACAATTCCGAGAGACAACTTCTGTAGATAGCTTCTTTAAAGTTTAGTAAGGCATAGTATCGGACGCGGCCGGCTGACTAATGCCGAACTATAAATTAGAAGACTATCAAGAGTCTCCAAAGAATATAAGAAACAAAATGGTACTTACCGAAAAGAAATCGACAGAGATTTGGCTGGATTTAAAGCAGTTTTAGAGGTTTTTGCAAGAAAAATGCCCGGAGGTTTTGAGGTATTGGTTTGAAGTGGATTGCAATGAGATTGCTTGGATCCTAGAAATGTTGGAGGAGGTTTTCTTTTATAGAATATTGATGTCGCAACTATAGTTGCGACATTAGGGTTCTTTGGCCAATCGGGCTGCCACGTGGCACATGCACTGGCTAGGATATTTTAGGAAGGTTCCTAGGTCGGTTTGGTATTATTTCGATCCGAAAATTAATTAGAAAATAAATAAAATATCCTAAAAATTGAAAAAGTATCCCGGAGTTCTGAATCTTGGTCTGAAGCTTCTGTTTGCACTTGGCTGGCCCCTTGACGAACTTGGACTTTGATAATTTAAATTTGATATTCGTGATCGTAGAGTTGGATCAGGAATATAGCAAATGTTCTGGGCTTGAACCGGACGTTTCTCGGGAAGTCCCTGAAATTTGGCTCCGTTGCTTAAAACAAAGAAAGAAGCGCGGGTTGCACCTTCTGGACTGCTCAGCTTCTGGAAAATCTGCTCCACTAGGAATGCCAGACTTTGAAGATAAGGTCCGTGCAAAATTCGTTCACTGATTTCCGAGACTGTTGGTCAGCTGCGGGGAAAACCGAACGGATTGACGTTCATACTTAATTAAATCCCGGATCTGGATTGGACGGATTTAATTTTTGAACCTGCTCTCGATAACTGATTTATTGTCAATATTCCGTCTGACAATAGAATTCTGACTGAGCATGCGGGATTTTGCTCGTTCCCGAATATTCTGCCTTTTTTGGATGCGGTTTCAGTGCCGTCCGTCGGAAATTTTCTTGACCGGTATGTCGACTTTAAATTCTGAGACAGGTAAATGTTCCTCAACACTTTATCACTGCTTGTTTACTGTTGCTGAAATTTTCAGATATCGTCGGTGTTGTTTGCGAGGAGTCCGAACATCCCGGATGTGCATGTAAATCCCTGAAAAGATATTTTTGCTAATTTCCGAATAAGTTGGGGGCTGAGTCAAAATTTGGGTATCAACAAACAATGTATAGAAAATACGATGATTAGAAAACGAAACCCGATGGATCCGTGAATTTCTGATAGCCATCATGAATACTCACTCCTCTCAAATTAACACCCTATGTATAGCTATGCAAAACTCCAAAAAAAAACGCCAATTTTTTTAAATATGTAAAGGAACCAAGACGCTCATTCTCAATATAATCCACACACATGCATCAAATCCATAAGAATCATACAAGTCCATCACTAATCTCAACAATATCCATATCTCACCCACACTCATGCATATACATATATAAACTACACTGAAACCCCATGAATACATGAAAATTCATTCCATATTTCAATAAAACTCTACACTAAGAGTGCCCACACAAACATGGAGTCACATATAATATTCTTTAAATCAAAACATGCACCTTCGACTATTCAAGTCACGATTGATTCTAAAAAGCACAAGGAGAAATTGCTACAACCAAGATCTAGGATTATGCATGAAATTCCTAGACTCACAACTATGGAAAATCAAAATTTATTCTATAGAAATTGATCAAATCCACTATTCTTACCTTGTAGGATGATCTATGCATGACGAGCTCTCAAAAAATGTCCCTCGATCATCTTCCAAGCCTTCAATCGCCCACGATCTCTCACTTTCTCTCTATTTTCTCTAGCCTCTCTAAGCTTGAACCACAAAAATGGCTGCCCAACACCTTTGAAAACCTTAATGGGTCTTTAGGAACCCCCAAAATGATTTAGGAGCCAATAACCCGAAAATACCCCCATTAATTGGAAACAGTGCGAACAGCTCGTTGGGGCAAGCCTTCTCCTCATACGGATGACCACCTTCTGGACACCCTCGTCTGTACGAGACTCCCTATTCGTCCGAACGAACCCTATGAACATCAAAAATCAAGCCTCTGTCTAGCTCGTTCGGACGACCACTACCCCTGGTCCGGGCGAGCCTTCAGGAATAGAAAAATCACTTCTCCGCCCTGCTCATCCAGACGACCATAGCTCTTGGTCCAGATGAGAAAACCAAAAACGTTAAATTTTCTCCCTTTTCACTTCCTAACACTCCAAACTGAACCCCTATAATTTCCCAATTGATTTACTCATCAAAAGATGCTCAAAACTCTTCCTAACACCCTTCCAAAACCCTTACAAAAATCCAACACGAAACCCCCAACCATTCAAAACATTCTTATGTTTTATAATAACCCAACAAACTCTATTCTTAAGGAATCAAGTCTTCCAAAACCCAATAACCCAATAACTTAAACTTCAACTCTCAATCCTCGATTCTCCTACAGAATAAGGATGAAAAATAAGGACCACCACAAAAT
>NMUG010013880.1:0-10003 GCA_002855965.1 Monotropa hypopitys
GCTTGTCCATGGCCTAAGGTACGTCCACTTCCCTTATAATTTATAAGGGTTCCACTAAGTATAAGTGATTACCTTACCGGTGGTAATCAAACCTTACAAAATGCCTTGAACTATTTATCAGGCTAGCTCCAACCTTGTGATTCTTCACGGGTGCTCACAAACCGTTGCCTTGAGATGCTTCTCGGGTGCTCTCCAACCTTGATAGTCTTGCGGGTGCTATGAACCTTGCAAGCTCCAATCTTCTCCTAAGCATGTACTTGACTTTTTTCTTGATCTTCTTGCAAGCTTCAACCTTCCAAGCTTGACTTCAATGTCTAGCTCCAAATCTTACAAGATTGTTTTGAGGAAGACCAGCCCTTCCTCTATAGCAAATTTAAGCTCAAGCTCACAAATGATGTTATAAGGAAGTGTAGTGAACTCTCTCTAATCTATACAAAGAGTAGGAACAAAATCTCTCTACTAGAAATGAGATATACAAGTGATTTACAAGAGAGAGAGATTTTTAGAGAGATTATTGAGAGAGATTATTGAGAGATGTGAATATTAAACTTGTGAGAGCATTCTCTTTTGGTATTAAAGACCCAAATAAGTGTTTATATAGCCACACACAAGAATATAGCCGTTTATAGCCGTTGGGTGGCATTGTGATAAATATTTGGAACTTAAAACTAGATTCTGTACATTTTTACAAAGGCCGATATGAGACCAGTATGCCGGCCGGCATGTCGGTTAGGCTAAAAATTGTACTTTTGATAAGAGTAAACCTACTGCCCAAAATCGAACAAATCCAGTATGCGGTCGGTATGCCGGCCGGCATACTGCTCGGTATACCAGTTTGCATACCGGTTAAGGTTTGAGACAATTTTTTAAGTCCAATTGATATGAGGCAAGATCCCTTGCTTAGGTAATTTAGTTCTCTATATTTTTTATAAGGAAAAATACTTGGAAAAATGAAGAAGATAAAAGACTTGATTGAATAAGCATTTTCCAAGTATTCTATAAAAATATTTTAAGGCAAAATGAGAATTAAATTTATTCTAAGAGCGTACAAGGGTCTATGGAATAATAATAAGATAGACAAACATTTAAAAACATATTCCTTAGCCTCTGAACAAAATCATCAAGAAATATAGAGAAGTGAAAGTATATAATCAATTTCCTTGATTAAAGTGATTTAAACAATTAACGATTATATTCAAGGAATTAGAAAATCATTTTATATATACTATATTTTTGGAATAAATTGCATCATCAAAACTCTAGGGTCAACAGTCGGGATTCGATCTTATTCTTGGGATGGATTGGTTGTCTACATTCCATGTCACTGTCGATTGCTATCGATGTCGAGTTCGGGTATGCTTTCCTGATGGAGATTATTTTTATGTTTACGGCGAGAGGAAGGAGATAGTGGACGCTTGTTTCTATGATCCTAGGGAGCGTGATTCTATTAGTTGCTTGCTTGCGAGTCTTAGCTTGGATGACGATGTTTCTCACCGTGGGGAGTTGCCCCTTGTTGTTTGCGAGTTTCCAGGTGTCTTTCCGGAAGAGTTGTCGGGTTTGCCTCCTAAGAGGGAAGTTGAGTTTTCTATCGATTTATTACCGGGTTCATCTCCTATACCGGTTCCACCTTATCGTTTTGCATCAGCCGAGTTGCGGGAGTTGAAGTCCCAATTGCAAGAATTGTGTGAGTTGGGTTTTATTCGCCCTAGTTCATCGCCATGGGGTGTTCCATCTTTGTTTGCCAAAAAGAAGGATGGTTCATTGCATTTGTGCATTGATTATCATAAGTTGAACCGTGTCACCGTCAAGAACAAGTATCACATGTCGAGAATAGATGACTTGTTTGATCAACTTCGTAGTTCCACTTGCTTCTCTAAGATTGACTTGCGATCGGGTTACCATCAGTTGTTAGTCTGCACAGAGGATATTCCGAAGACGGCTTTCCGTACATGTTACGGTCATTATGAGTTTGTGGTTATGCCATTCGGTTTGACTAATACCCCAGCGACGTTTATTGACCTCATGAATCGTATCTTCCGTATTCACCTTGATCGTTTTATAGTGGTATTCGTGGATGATCTTCTTATATATTTAGCATCAGAGGAAGAGCATTAAATTCGTCTTCGCATTGTGTTAGAGTTGTTGCGGGAGCATCGTTTATATGCCAAACTCAGCAAATGTGAGTTTTGGCTACCGGAGGTGAAATTTCTTAGCCATGTCGTCTCTCACTGAGGTGTGTCCATAGATCCTAGCAAGATGGATTGAAGAGTCGATTGACTTACGCTCCTATTCTTATTGTGCCGGAAAGGGAGTGGGGTATGTGGTTTATTGCGACGTATCACATGACGGTTTGGGTTGCGTTCTCATGCAAGAGGGAAAGGTGGTGGCATATGGTTCGAGGCAACTATAGGAGCACGAGCGGAACTATCCTACTCATGATCTTGAGCTTGCGGCAATTGTATTTGCATTGAAGATGTGGCGTAACTACCTTTATGGTGAGAAGTTTGAAGTATTTTCTGATCATAAAAGCTTGAAGTACTTGTTCACACAAAACGAGTTGAATCTACAGCAACGTCGATGGATGGAGCATTTGGAGGACTATGATTTCGAGTTGCACTATCATCCGGAAAAATCCAACGTGATTGCAAATGCGTTGAGTCGAAAGTCTTCTCATCTTGCGAGTTTAGCCGTGCGTGATTGAAAGTTCATGGAGAACTTGGGTTAGTTTGTTTTGCATGCCGAAGAGATTGGGGAGCAATCTACCTTATGCAATTTATTGATTCATTTGGAGTTATCTCGGTGGGTTATAGAGGCGCAAGCCGACAATTCGGAAGCATTTGAGTTTCGGGCGAAGTTCCTTAGCGAAGATGTGCGTCAAGGGTGGATGATTCATGTAGATTCTAGTTTGCGATTTTGTGGGCGATTGTTCATGAAGCCGATTCGTGTCCTCGATTCTATGGAGCAAGTGCTTCGGGGTAAGACTATTCTGTTATTGAAGATTTTGTGGAGCAACCATGGTGTTCAAGAAGCGGCTTGGGAGCGCGAAGATGAGATGCGTAATAGATATCCAGAATTATTTTGATTTGTACTTGTTTTGAGTTGGACTTGTATTGACGTTTTGTACTCTTGCCTTAGATAATTTTAGGGACGAAATTCTTTTAAAGTGGTTGAGGTGTCACGACTCGTATTTTCAAGTTATATTTTCGGAATTTTATTCGTAATTCAAATCGATTGATAAATTTTAATATGGCTTCCTTGAATTACTTTGACGCTTGGAATTAGGTTTTGGATTCCCTCTTGGTTTTTATATATTGTTTGTGTATGATGCGGAGTGTTTCGGGGAAGTTTTGGGAGCTTTCGGCATAAAAATGTCTCCTAGGAGGAGTTTGCATCGGTGCAAGGAATGCCTGTACCGGTGCACAAACCTACTAAAATTTTTGGACAAGTTTGCATCGGTGCAAGGAATGCTTGCACTGGTGCACAAACCTTCTACGTTATTTTTAAGCTAGTTTGCACTGGTGCAGAGAGGAGTTGCACTGATGCACAGAGCCCAGATTTGGCTCATTAAGGGGCTTTTGGTATTTTAATATGTGGGGGTATATATGCAACACTTTGAACGATTTTCTCTCATTCTCCTCTTCATTTCTTAACCCTAGAGCAGCCACCCTCCTTCTCTCAAACTCCATAACCATTCTCTCCCTTCTCTTTAAGATTTGGAGCCCTCCCAAGCTTTGATTGAAGTTTCAGCAAGGAGAAACGTTATTTCTCACGACGAGAGCTTTCCGGCAAGCTACATATCGACTCCATCCATTAAGATCCAAGTTCTAAGGTTTGGTTGAAGCTTCATTAAGGTAGGATATGTCTATCTTTAGTAATGTTCTTGATTGTGCCTTCATTCTTCTCCCTATTGAATGTTTGCAATTTGGTTAATTTCATATCCTACATGAGTTGGTGAAATTATTAGGGATTAGGGAGTTGCGTCTTGAAATTAATGGTGGATTTGTGGTCTCTAGGGGTGTATCTAACTACCCCTAGGTTCAATTTTATGTTTTGAGTCTTGTGTTGAAAATCCCCAATTTGATAGTAAACCCTAATTTTGATATTTAGGGCTTTTGTCCAATTGAAGGTCGTATGTTCAAATTGAGTTGGTATTCATACAATTGGGCATATTTGATGTGTATTCAGTGCATTAGTCACATTGGTCATGTATGGTAAACATGAGTTGCATGTTGGGTCGAAAATCGTATTGTTAAGTCATGAATGAAAGAAATGGACTTGATAACCCCGTATGGAATTGACTAGCATTGGCTAGGAATTATGACATGAACGAATCAAATTGACTTGACATGATTAGTTATGCGAACGACGTGATTGACTAGCTTTGGCTAGGTGACACAACAACGATAGGGGTTTGATATGTACTGGATACGGGAATGTACTTGGCTATGGATTCCCGGGATGGTCACTCCATCCACGACATTGTGCACAATGGGGGTGACATTAACCCTCCCAATGGTGTTTGGGGATGACGAAAAGGAATGGTTAGTATGTTGGCCGGCACCTAATCTAATCCTACCCTATCAACATTACTTGACACAACGATAAATGAAAATAAGATAACATGGAATGTACTTGTGACGGGATTCCATGGGTATCCATAATATAAAACGTAAGGAATGAAATAAATGGGATAACTTGGAATGGACTAAAAATGGGATTCCAAGGAGTATCCATTGTATGAAATAAAAAATAAAAAGGTGAACTTATACATGGATATCATAGGAAGAAATGGAAATTTATATGCATGATTTTGTGGTCACTTGGTCTAGTGATCCTTGTTGTTATATCTTACATATGGTTAGCTTGGTTGGAATCACATGGTGTTAGTTGGATCATTGCCATTGTTTGAGTCTTGTACATAGCCATGTTTCACATGCTCGACATTCACACACGAGTCCACGCCAGTCTTGGACATGTTAGATGATAGGTATTTCCTACTTTGGCGTGACATGTACTTCTTTTTATCTCCACGGGAGTTGATCCCTCCCTTAGAGGATGTGATGCATAGCTTGCTCTTGGAAGGTTTTTGAAAGAAGCCCCTTTTATCCTTTATGTTTATTTAGGCTTCTTTGAGCATGTAATAGAGTAGGAGGTTTGTAAAACTTTAAACTTGTACTTTCTTTCCCCTCCTTACTCTATGGTTTGTTTGCATCTTTATTTCTTTATCATTCATGCCTTGATTTTCAAGTTTGTATGGATGAGTTATGTAGTGGTACTTAGTTATCTTCTTTATAAATCTAATTTCAAAAAAAAATGGTTTGAAAATCCGGGGCATGACACCCAGCATGTCTCAGATATCGGTATCTGAGTCAGCCAAGATATCGATATCTAGGGTCTGTGGTATCTGAGGAGTTTCTTGACCAAGGAACTAATATCTTGGGTTCTGTCCAAGATATCTATATCTAGCCAGTGCTAAGATATCGATATCTAAAGTTTCGAGAATTTTGTAAAGTTATAAAAATGATTAAATTTGGAATTTCAGCATAAATTTCAAAAGGGTTATTTGTGGCAAAATCTTATATAGATTATTTAGGCCTTTTGTTAGGTATTTAAGGATCCGGTGGGCATTTTTGGAAGAATCATCAAAGAGGTAAATATCTATATAGATGTGTATAGTTTTGATAAGATATTATTATTCTTAGTATTAAATTGGGTGATTTAAAATGTGTTAAGAATTAGTATAAATCATATGGATCACATGATTTTGAAAAGAAACGGTTTAAAAAGGATTCTTGAAAGAAAGTGGTGAAATACCTTAAAGAGTTGTGTTTTGGGTAAAATGATATTTTTGAAAGATGGTAATGGTTTTGGGAGGAAAAGGATTTAAAAGAGATGTTTTGAGATATAAGTGTTGTGTTAAAAACAATGTTTTGGAATGAAATATTTTGGAATGATTTGAAAGAAAGTGTTTTGGAAAGGAAAGAAATTTGAAAGAGAAGGAAAGAATGTTCTTAAACATTGATGTTGCTATCATAGCCGTGAAGCCTTGGCCTTGGGCTAATAATGTAAGATGACTGAAAAAGACCTTAGCCATGGGTCAATGTGGGGTGACAGCCTTGGCCCTAGGCTTATAATGTAAGGTGTATATGTTCCCTACCACTGGGACGATATTATGAGTGGCTCTTGAATCATATCCCCTGTACCTATCGGGAATGATGTACGAGGTCACAGATCTGTCATAACACTGGTCAGCGGATTTGAATGACCCTTGGCTATTATAGTTATTGAGATAAGTTATGGGTTTTGTGATATGATGAGATGGATGGTTGATCGAGATGATCATTGGAAAGAAGTTTCTATACAAACATGATAAACAATAGGAATTGGTAATTCAATATGGAAAAATGGGATTTTGGTGTGCGTTGGAAGTAAAGAGTTTTGAGAAGAGAATATTAAAAAAGGAAATGTGGAATGCTTTTCAGTGTTGTAACTTATACAACAAAAAAGACTTTCTTCACTTAAAGATGAGTTTTGAGAATATAAAGGCATATTTTAGAAATGTTGATCCTTAAATATTTTTACTTATCTTTATTATATATTTCTATACGTATTCACCAGCCGTCGTCACTCATGCAGGCTTGTGTTCTTTCTTTTAGGTATTAGAGGCTAGTGTCCATCGTTCAGTCCAGTACAGCTATAGTCGAGTCGAGATGTTGTCAGTATTGTAGTGACAGGATGAGTCTTTTATTTACTCTTTGATATTTGAGAGATTATTTAGCTCTCAGCTTGAGTCTGCTTTTCAATTGTTGGAGTTGAGTTGTAGTAGCTGTTCAGCGGTTGTTTTGTTGAGTTGTATCAGACATGTTGTCCAGAGTTGTTTTTATTTTATTGGAGTCTGTATTATCTGAGATTTATAATCAGATCAGTGAAGTTTTTATTTCAGTTGTCGTATAGTGGTTTGAGTTTAGTTGATGTTATTGTCATGTGTCATCCTTGGATAGCTGGCTTTACAGTTATCAGGGATGGGACATGACAAGGTCAAAGTGTAAGGTCTACAAAATTATATGGGATCTGACTTTATCTAATAAGAGAGAGAGAGAGAGAGAGAGAGAGAGAGAAATTAGATTAAATTTAGAATCCATTCAAGATATTATAAAAGGGAATTTGAGGGTTGGTTTAAAATATCAATCTTAATTTTTAATAAGAAAATATAGAGAATTATGGAATAACAAGTTAAGGATTTTGTAAGCATTGTTTATTTATGTATTTTCCTATTTTTGTTATTCAGGTATTTCGGACTAGAGGCTCGATTTTCAAGTGAGTGACATTTTACAGTATTGCATGAATTTTCTAGTATATTTTCTATACTTCTCTATCTTTCGTGGGATTATGTTTAGTTAGAATCATGTTTTAAAGATTTCATGGTTATGAATGTATTTGCGAATCTATTAGTCACAGAATTTTTGATATGAGACGGTCCCATCCAAAGGGTGATCTGGTTCACTCCTTTTTAGAATATAAAGGGGATTACATTGATTTACTTGCCCTGTCGGTTAGGGGGTTATAATACTAACGTACTGTCTATTTTGTTAAATATAGCGTCAGACGTCTAGCTTGTCCACCTGGGGATGCCCAAGAAGAATGTGGTTGTTTGGTGGCTTATATAACATAAGAAAGAAACCACTTCTGAAACTGATTTGAAATAAAAATATAAGAACAAGTGTGAAACCTGGATACCCATATTGTTTATAGCACCGATTCTGATATACTGATACTGATTCACTGATTCTGATATACTGCTACTGAACCATTTGATTATACTAACTCAATATGGTATCCACGGGATTTAACATAATTACTGATTTTCTGGCCTATTCTGTGACTCTTTGACACTGTTATATATTTGTGAAAATACTAAAAAGGGAAAATCTAGTATTCTGAAATTAATGCACTGTTTCTGGTATCTGTTCATATCCCATGACATAAAACCTACATTTGTATTCTATCATTCATACGAGTTATAGCTTATAAAAATCATTATTTTTTAGGAAAGCATCTATCGAATAGCTAGCAGCGGGTCATCGTAATAGAGGTACGGGTATGTATACTATAGTTCATGTCTTTTATTTATTAGTTTAGATGCTCTGAGATTTTCTTGCAGATTTTCAGTTATGTATTTATGTTGCCAATGGTCTTTCATTTTCAGACATGTTTATTATTTCAGTTTATTTATTTATATTTCTTTCATTGTGTATAATCCTCATATTTATTGATTAAAAAAAGAAAAAGAATAAGTAAGGTCTTAGATAATTGTGCGAATTACATGGTGTCTGTCACGATAACCTCAGAGGATGGGTCTGGGTTATGACACATTGACTATCGAAATACTAGAAAGATCCAATTTCTCTCCTTCTACAACCAGAGCGCAACAAAAATATCCATGACACCCTTTCTGAATCAACCGATAGGCTTGCATAGAGGAGATAATATAGGGTGGTGGTGAAATCTCCTTCTCCTCGAAGGCAAAGATAGGTTGTTCGGGGATTTGAAAGATGACATGTTTTCATAAACAATCAATTTGTAGCATAATTGGTGAATAGCCAATCCATGCCCAATATGACATCAAAGTGTCCCATTTGCAAAGGAATTAAATCCACAAAAAATTTCATATCTCCCACCTTGGCTTCACCCCCCGATATACTGTAGAAACGACAATACCCACATTCATCGGTTGCGAAATACACAGATCATACTCTAAGAGTTGACTCGCTACAGGTACCCGTCTTGCAAATGTCATGGACACAAAATAGTGTGTAGATCTAGAGTCTATTAAGGCATACACATCCATATCACATAATATAAAATTATCTACAACGATGAAATTTGCATTTTGCGTATCACTGGGTACCAATGAAAATGCTTGACTCTGCCTTCTGTTTGCTTCCACTTTTGCTGTCAGACGTAGTCCGGTGTTGGTTGCTGTGGGTGGAACCGGAGTCCCCTTTGGCAGAATCAGGCAATCCCTAACCATGTGCCATTGTTGACCACATCTAAAATAGACTCCTTTGGGTCTCAGACATACCCCAGAGTTCCTTCGCAAACATTTGGGGCAAACTAGTACTGGATTGTAAGACTGATTAAACCCCGGTTGGTTGAAACCTCCATGCGGGTTAAAACTTCCACCAGCATGTCCTGTATTTGGCCTTTTTATAGACCCACTTCCATGATCCCTTCTTGGCCAATTCCCGACCTTTTTATTTTGCCCCGCAATAGCTTTGTTCTTCTTGTTTAAATCGAACTTGGCCATAAGAGCTACACCTAGCACCTCCGAATACGTCGAAAATTTAAGGGTCTTATCGTAGAATTTATCCCTAGCCTTAGTCCTGCTTCAAACTTTCTGGCCTTCAGATCTTCTGTTGCCACCATATGTGTGTCAAAGCGGGTTAGCAAGCTAAAATTCTTGTCGTACCCAGACACTGATGTTGAACCATGCTCCAACGCTATGAATTCTATGTATTTGTTGTACTAAATAAATTTGGGAAAATGCATGTCGTAGATATTTCCAAAAATTGTCTCTACTTCATGTCTGGCTCTACCTCTCTCCTAGTTAGCCACCATCTATGCGCCTTTCTTCAAACATTTAAGTGGCTAAGGTGACTTTGTGTGTCTTTAAGCATGGCACACTGAAAATATTTTCTCCATACTAAATATCCATGTTTCAGCTTTATCCGGGACAACAGGAAGTCTCAGATGCTCACCTATTCCTCGCCATGTTGATTATTTCTCCCCATAACATCAACTACCCCAGTTAGGATATGCTCCATCCTCTCCATTCGATCCGCCTGCGATTGGGGTTCCTACTCTCGTAGGTGCTCTACGTTTCCTTCCACATTGTCATCCATTCTCTAAATTCCAAAAGAAAATTTCATAAGTTACATTATGTTGACCCTAAGTTTTGATGGTGCATTATTTACACAAATATAGTATTTATAAAATGATTTTA